>BJCN01332335.1:1374-13547 GCA_018326445.1 Flaveria brownii
GGTTTACCATGTGCTTGTGAAATCGCACAGTATTTAAAAGCAGGCAAACCTATTCCACTACATTCGATAGATATATTTTGGAGGATACTTGACTTTTCACCGGTATCGTTAAACGAAGATGAAGAAGATATTCAATTCAATTTATAACTAGCATAATATAAATATAAATAGAAAAATTAGTATAATACTTATATTCAATTTATTAAATTATAATATAATTAGTATAATATAAATATAAATATAAATATAAATTATAATATAATTAGTATAATATAAATTATAATATAATTAGTATAATATAAATATAAATATAAATATAAATATAATACTTATAGAAAAATTTGTTTGTTTTTGTATTCAATTTATAATTAGTATAATATAAATATAAATAGAATAAAAACTTAACAATATATAGATTTAATATAATATAACTATAAATAGAAATTAATAAAAATATTAAAAATAATAAACGACCGTTTACTAAATTATAAACTGTCTCAGTAAGCGACCGTTTACTACACTGTAAACTGGAGTTTACAGTCATGAAAAATGTAGTTCACATTCATGCAAACGATCGTTTTCTCTTTGACAACCGACCGTTTTTCATAGATGGTGTAGAATGCGGAATTAGTGGTGTATGGAACAATGTCTCCTTATCCTACGCCCGATACACACAGAACATAACTGTTTCACAAGAGTGACACGTGACGCATTCTTATTGGATTGAATTGTTTGCAAAACTTAAAAGGAAATAGCCATTTTGGTAAGTTTGTTGAGTAACATTTCATGATTTTCCCTTCATAAAATCCTCTTACACCTAGGATTTATAAAATAACCTCCTCTTCTCAATTTAACCCACAGCCATTAGGTTGAGAAAACGAAAGAAACATTGAGTTTCTAATAGCTTGTTAGTAGGGTTTACAGAACATCTGATCATCGAATTAATAGCACGTCTATATAGCAGCAGATATAGAGAATCTAGAGACACCATAAAAGATGTTGAAATCAAACGCATGAACACAAAAACGAAACCCTAACCCTAAAATAGAAATCATAATCAGCTATATGAGAACGAGCAAATTACCAGGAAGAAGAGGGCGGAGATTGACCAGTGCATATGAAAGATCAGTGGAGTAAAACACTTCCCTTGAATCAATCTTATAGGGTCCAAACTTATAATGCACGGCCTCCATCTACGCACATCAAATTCAACGAACATCAAAAAAGAAGAAGAAGATTGAAAATCGAAGATGTGAATGTGTTGGGAATCACCTGAGTAGATGAAGATGATGATGTTGCGATTTGATATCGGGAAGAGAGGGCGGTGAGGGGGCGGAGTAGTAGTGATGAACGGAAAGGGAAAGAGGAGAGAGGTGATATTAGCCTTTCCATTTAAATAATGCCCAAAGATTAATGCTTTTCAACTCAAATTGGACTCGAATTCACAAGTAGAAGAAGAATGTATATGTTAACCGACCGGACATGTTACTGGTTTGGTGGTCGGATCGATCTGAATTTAAGAACTGGATGATGTTATAATTATATATATAGTATATTATATATATAATCAAATATAAGTAATTTATATATAATTTATATATGTATTTTATAGTTATATATAAAACTTAACTATATTTGTATATATAGCACACTAATTTATGGTTCAACACTCTGTTATTACCCAAAAAAATCAAATGTGATTAGTTATGAAATAAAATAAATTGCTGACAACTGAGTATTGTAATTCATTAGCAACATTAGTATACAGATGAATGGAAAAGAGAGTTTTGGTACCTGAATCAACACTATTTTTGGACATGTATCAGCGGTCTTGTTGTTACCTATATTAATAGCCTTGTGAGTACAATAGTTTTCACATGATTGTTGGGTTTGTTGGACCTTTATCAAACTAGTTTAACCATTTAAACTATGAAAAACGCAGCGGATAAATACCTTAATATGTTCATTTGTAATCTGAAAAATAAGGTTCATTTCATAACAACAACAAACCCAAAAACATAAGGATCATTCATACGTGTTTGAACTAGCTATCAATAACAAATAACAACCAAAGTGTGACATACAAACTACCTTTTGTAAGCTGCTGAAAATCGTGATGAAGAAGGAAGAATATAAGGTTCTTGAATGACCAAGACACCTAAAAAGGGTGTCCTCAAGCATCCATACCCACAAGCATCAAGCAAGCACTTGTTTTGCTAGGATTTTAACACCAAAATGAACCAACAAGGCTGCTGAAAACCCATTTTCAGCCAAGATAAACAAGGCTGCTGAAAAACCCATTCTTCAGCCGAGATTCTCTTCAAGATGGAGAGGAATTTTTGCCTTGGGGTTCTTGCATGTGTGAGAGAGAATAAGGGGTAGAGAGTGTGTCTTGTTCTTGGAGAATAGTTAATTCAAAACACAAAAGGACCCCTCCCCATAAGGGGTGGCCGAAAGTCCATAAGAGAGGGGGTTTTCCCCCCAAAACCAATCTCCAATTTTTATAAACTAGTTGTTTTTATTAGTTATATAATTAACCTTTTAATTATATAACTCATACACACTTTTATTATTTAATGTTATTTAACTAAATTAAACAACATTACAAATAACATCCATGAACAAAATATCCTTATAAGTTGTTCAATCTCATATGCATCTTATTTAGAAAAACCTATTTTCTAAATTGGTGTAATTATTTAATTGCATGATCATATCATCAATTAAATATTAATTGGTGTTTGCTAAGCTTGTTATTGGGTATGACCCGACTTGGATCATAACGTACTAACCACATCAATGTTCTATGTGTCTTGGACATAAAGAATCTAACAATGATTTGTATCTTTTTAATCGGTTAAAGAATATATTTTTCCATGCTAATGCCATCCTTTATGCAATAGAATTACATAATCAACTTGAGAACAACTAAATAGCATGATTATGAATAATAATATAGTGCCATAACTATTCAATGATGAGGGTTCATTTTAAACAAAGAATTCATATGCTAAAATTATTTGTTAACCATTCAAAAGAAATCACAAGATTCAATTTATAATATATCAAAACTAATAACGAATCAAGGTAAAATATTTAAAATGTTATTTAAAATGTACACGTCTTGTGAAAAATTAATTGTACTACAGTTTATCTTCCAAGCTTCTAAAGCAGGAAAAAATATAATATGCAAACTGAATTTCTACTATAGCTTGAATCCTTTTGTAACAGAAGTAAGAACAATAAGCCATGGCTACAATTATAAGACAAACTGATAGCAAACTTTTAGAAATTTATCATTGCTGCAAGACCCATTGTAGATCCAACATGCCCTGTTGTAAACAAACAAACTCCAATAAAAAGCACAATTTGTTTGTATAATTTAGACCACGCCATTTTATTAACCTTAAAAGATTATAACGAGTTCTACATCAGTTTATACCAAGTCTAGTCTTACTACTTCTCTCGATTACTGTTTTATGTTTAGAAAAAAAACATTTTTAATACCCACCCAAAACAAAACTCTATTGTATAATCGAAAATATATATGTATACTAAAGTACCAAAAATCTTAAATACACGTGATGCTTCAAAAACACTAACAAAACACTACCACTAAACACCTACATACCAAAAAACAAAGTAATTATTAGCTTAAATTATACTAATACTCTATAGATTACAAGAAAAGAAAAAGAATCTACTATTCGAATCAGGATGTGAAACAACAGACACCACAAACACATGTTCTACACAAAAAAGCTCTCATTGGGCTAAAATATAGTAAGTTTTGAGTGAAGGTGAGTAAAGAGATCATCGACAAAAGCAAATCTGTGAGAAGCTAACTCTAATCGAGAGAACAGGAAGCCAATGATTGCTAAAGAAGTTATCATATCAGATTGTGATTGAGGAGATTGATTTCTTCTGATGTGTGTCTCTAGCTTTCATTACCCGAGGAGTTACTCTTTCTATTCACCTATGTAAGCACATTCAGGTTAACATTACCATAAATGAAAATTTGTTATGTTTTTTTAGAAAGCCTAAAACTTACAAAAATTCTCTTGGTGGTGTTCATTATCCCTCCACCTCCATTGTTTGTTACGATATATCTATCAATAAAAGGGAGAAGGTGGAAATGGAAGCTACATATTGGGTTCTGGTGGCGACACCATGGAAAGCTGTCACTTGGAAGTAAAGTTCAATCGGAGACACTTTGGTTAAAAGCTTGATCGGTGGTTTGTTATTCCTTTTGCTTCGGACATTTGCACATTATAATCTAAATGTCGATTTTAAGTTTTGTTTACACTAAAATGTTTAAAACATGAGTTGATTGAACTGTTACTTTTGAAATATTATAACAACGTGTATGTTCTAAGATATAGCAGAATATATACATAAAAAGAAAAAAAATTCTCTTTTAGGTGAAAAACAATCACAACCCATAAAAACTCACAATTAGGTACAAATTAAGGGATCAATGTATACATATCTTTTAAATTCTATATTTTTAGTAGTGTTTAAATGACACAATTATCCTTAAAAATTAGTTATTATGTTGTACTAGTGCTTAAAAATCACAAAACTCTTAAATTTGACCGGTATCTTTCCTTTGTGTATTATAATATAGTATATATATTTAATACCTAAATAAAATTTGTATAAAGAAAAAACTAGGCTTGCAAGTCGGCTCAAACTCAATATATGAAACCTAGGCTTGAGCTTGATATCTAATGCTCGGTATATAAAGAAAAAAGCTTGTTTAGTAAATGAGCCATAATATGAGCTCGAGCTCGTTTAAACTCGGCTCGATTTAAGCTTTTTTTGAGCTAATCCCAACCACCTTGCGAGCCGGCTTAACTTATTTACACCCCTTCTTGGTCTCGTCCCTCCTAACCCTCTTCCGAATCTTCTTCATGTACAACTTAGAATGTTGAATTTCTATAAGTTAAATGGTTGATGTGTTTTTCAGTTTTGCATTTGGTTACTAGAGTTTTCAGTGTCTCTTGCTTTTGTGAGTTTATTAATTTGACAATTCGAGCCTATATACGTAGGAGGATATTATGGTAAGGTGAAATTGTTGGTTTTTGCAAAGTTATCTTTGTAGAGTTCTAGGTTTGTTTAATGAATATCTTAGTGATAATAGTATAAGCTGATTGTTGATTGTTGAACATTGAAAGCAAGATTTATGTTAATATGTTATTAATAATCTCTAAAGTGGAGGTCATTGAAAGCAAGATTGTTGAACATTGTTGATCATGATAGTATTACTTTTTCCAGTGAGTCCTAAATCAACTGGTTTAAGATGAGACATCCTATGACTTTTCAAGGTGGAGGTCATGGGTTGGAGTCTTACTAGGTGCAGTATGCTTCAAGCGGGCTAAGGATTTTACCACAGTGGGCCTTTGGGTGGTGGGCTTCCCTCGGAATGGTGGGCGAGCTGGGTCACCAGTGCTGTCTCTGTTCGCCGGCGCGGGTGGCCTTTCGTCAATGAGTTTACCCGGGTGACCGAGCTTAAAAATTATTCGTTGGTCGTTAAAAAAAATTAATAATCTCTGAAATTTGGGTGTTTGAAAGATTTTTCAAAATATGAGCATTGTTATTTAGGAAATTGATAGAAAAAGTTGTAGGAATTTATGTAGAAGATAACAAACTAATAAAATATGTGTCGGACTTGAATATGCTAGGCCACTAGATTCAAGACTAGAGTTTTTATTGGTTTGGTTGATGGTGGAAGTAATTTTTACTATTGTTTTGCATACACATATTATCATTTTAAATTGGAATAAATTCATGGGAATTGCTATTTTGACAAGAAAATTTCCCTAAAATAGTTATTTAATCAAATGTATAAAGATATAGCCACCTAATTGTGCTTTTGGCCTAAAAAATCACCAATGGGACTACCCATTGGCTAAAGTGCCATCTCCTCATTTTAGGCGTAAATAATTTTAAAAAATCTCCATTTGTGTTGTCACTATCATCTTTCCATTGACCGAAGAGTGTGGTCACGACATTTCCATGCATATCTCCATTTGCACAACCACTTGTCGTCTTACAAGTGGATGGCACGTGCATATGTTTGTTAGGTTAAGTTTTGTGGGTTTACATGTAACATTTAAAATCTGGTCAAATAGGCACGTTTTAAAAAGTTAGTCAAAATTGTTATGTATGTAAAATATCTTGGTCAATATGGTCCTTGTGATTTTCCCTTCTAAATTTACTTTAGTATTGGATCGTTAGAAATCAACATTTGGACTCCTTTTTTGCAATAAATGAAGTATATTACATTGCTATATATTTTCAATCATTATGAAGACGTTAAGAATCAGTGCTCAATCTTTTCCTTCACCCCAAATTAAAAAAAAAGTAAAGCGGAAAGGGCGTTGCGGATTTTCGGGACATCTTTCTTTCCTCACGAGTAAGAAGCACACCAGTGTCGCCTTCTAAAAGGAATTGCTTCTATTCACTTTAAAGAGTGCATCTCCTGTCCAGCTCAATATGAACAAGGTAGGCTGGTAGGTGGAGTTATTATAATTGTATTAAAATGTAAGGAAATGTAACTTTGAGAACATTGCCTTCAAGAAAAGCATCACAATCAGATGTTTAGTTTATAGAAGTGTACAACAGTAAGTATATCTTGTGGATCCAAAATAAATTCTACACATTTAAGTTTGAAACTTCCCAACAAAACATATGTTGAAAACTCATGGATTGAAGGGATTATAGAATTTAATGGATAGGTCCATGGTGTTAACAAATAAACGTAATAAAACCTCAATTACAATTCCTTATCTTGCAAGTAGTTACTTTGTTGCTATGGTATTTGGATTATTTTTTGAAAATCGCAAGTCCATTTTCAAAAAGACGGTTGAGTGATGCTTTTATGTTCTAATAAATGTTATCTTAGGTGGTATATGCATTGTTGTTTTAACTTATACAAGTGAAAGCTATATTATTACACTCCAGATGTTGTTATTATGCTTTATCTTTTTTCGTAGAGATGTTAATTTTGACCCATTTACCTATAAATGAGTTAATTTACGTCATCTCTCCTCTATCAGGTTAAAGGAATTGAGCTAAAATATAACTAAAAACGAAACAGCTCAAAAGTCATCCATGGTCTAACCCAATGCCAATTTAGGTAAGAAAGAGAAGCTTAGACTATTGTTGTAATAATTTAGCTTTTATAATCGTATATAGCACACCACATGTTGATTATCAACAGATGGTTAGTAGAAGTGTATGTGGGTTGATCAGACCTGACCTAACTTGTTGGTACTTACTAACACAATTGTTTTGTCATCTCTTGAAAAGTTGCATTGCTTTGTGTAACTCTTGCAATAATTTCATTTATAATATCTATTATCTTCTCAATTCCACTAGAAAATAACAACTATGAGCATAACTTCCACATTCTCGACAATAGTGGTTGTATTTCTGCCATGAGACATGGAAGGCGGGTCACCAATCAGAACCGTCCACCTGAAGAACGCAAAGCTCTCCTTGTGGGCCAACCACTCAACTTCTAAAACACTGAAGAATCAAAACCACCAGTGCTAGTGCATCCAGAAAGTGTGTGGACAAAATGATCACTTTGGCTAAAGAAAGTTCACTTCATAAAAAGGCGACAAGTCTTTATGAAAAGCAAATTGTGCATGCATTGTTTACAGAATTCCCTGAAAGATATGGTGAAAGAAATGGACGGTACATGAAAAGTAGTAAACTTTACTAGGAAAGGGTTAATGCACCAATGGCATATATCTAGCTTATTTAGTTTATATGTTGTGCCTTTTGTCTTTTAAAGTTGGTCATTCTGGCGTTGTGGAGGTGTAAATACGACTTCTCTTATCATGCTTTGTATGAAGCTCTCAGATGACCTAGGATATCTATGTTATCATGTTGTAAACCGCCTGTTTTTGGGTTTCGCTATGTCTTGAAGATCCTTATATTTATGGTTTTGGTTTTTGTATTTGTGCATGCGATATAACATGCAGAGCTTGTTATTTGAGAATCAATTAAGCTTAGAGGATCTAAAAAAGTAATATTAGTTGAGCTAGGTTAAGAAGTAGAATAGGAAAGACAAAGTGTCATCTTGTGATCGAGCCTTAGTGTTGCGATAAAGGCAAAGAGGATACAAACTAGATTCGTTTAAAGCCGTGATCTTTATGGTTCCTGTTTTTTGTTAGTACCTTCTCGAGTTGTTGTGGTCACCAAGTCTAGAGTTCAATTTAAAAGGTGTGAATTCAGAAACCCCTATGGTTTGGTTTTAATTTCACATTTTACTTGAAGTTGGACCCTGTTAGAAAAACTGTAATCAGGTTGATCACACATCGTTGTGTATGTCTTTTGCTCTAAAATACTTTTAAAACAAACATACAAAACCCAACAAACCTAACATAAAATTTATGGGTATGAGTATAGACTAAACAGTGTCATGTTAGTTTTAGATTTTACATATAGACATATTTGGCTAAAGGGTTTGTATTTGGATCAATCTAGCGGGTTCATAGGTGGACCCATTAAACCATTTTGCTTAACTTATTTTTTGAATTTTTTTTGACGTTATGACTTAAACTTATTAGTCTTTGTATTAGAATGACATAATATAAAAGATAAAAAGAAACAAACATCATATGTTCATATATTATCATTTTGTAGGGCCAACAATCTTGACTTGTACACAGGTAAATTGGTTAGTATGGGTTATTTTATAAAACAATTGGGTCAATTTTGTCACCTCTATGTTTACGAACGGGTCAGAATGGGTTGATACTTTCTCAAGTCATATATTCAACGGGCACACTCATTTGCACAAATGGATAGTTTCCACCCAAATGGACATAGAAGTTCAGTAGCTGCCAGAACATGATGAGTTACAATCAAATCCGCACGAGTTCGGCGATAATGATGACAAATCTAAACGAGATCGGTGACCACAATGGTGGATCTGTATGGACAACGTTCATGTATCTGAAGTTAACAGTGGTCGACCTTACAGTAATCGTTGTTTCCATTTGTCTAGTGAAGGCGTAGAGCCAGTGAAGAACTTGAAGATACGTAAAATAAAATTTAGAGAGTGAAATCAAGATCATGTAAATAGTTTTCAATTCTTCTTTAGAAATCAAATATTGTAAACAAATAAATCAATGAGGCTTTCTTTTTGCCTCGGTGATCTCTCACCGATTTTGTTTAAAAAATATAAGATAAGGTTTTAAATTTTGGAGATGATGAGATAGAAGAAGGTTTAAGAATTGACCCATCTTAACCCGTACCCATTCTGACCCAAGCACATCTTGACCCATACCCATCCTGACCTGTTTTCTAAATTGACCCGTTCTGACCTAAACTCATTTTAACCCAAATTCATCCTGACTTGGTACCTGCCTGACTCGACCTGTCCATTTTGCAGGGTACAATCGTTTGATCTTCTAAATATAAGCCCAATATGTTTAACATTAAATATAAGCCCACATGGTTATTTAGCTTTTTGAAGTCCAATCTATGACATAGTAATCTTAAACCAGCCCAAAGTGAGTTTCTAACCCTAAAAGAGTAAAATTTTCGTCATGTGTCCCAGTTTATTCAATAATCATAAAGATTCGAATCTCACGTTCAAATAGCGGTTAATAAAGCATCAAAACTGAGTCAATACTATTTTAGCCTTGGGCCTTGACACATTTTGTTTAATCTTTAAAAGATGTAATTGGCCAAATTAAAAGTCAACGTATTAAGATATCACAAAAGGGCTCCCTTCGTTAATTAGGCTTTTGTTTTCTGTTTATATATTTTAAATGACGTAATAAAATTATATTAATAACCACTTCATGAACTTAGGGTGACAGATATTATATATACACATTATAAATTGGATTTTCTTGTGATACAAAGTATATTACATAAAAGTTAAGCAACTGTCGTAAGATTAATCCATTAAAATGCATATAAAAGCATATTTTATTTTCATGCAAATTGTTCCATATAAGAGTCACCGACATGTCACTCAAACACACGTATAAAATTATTTTATATTTTGTTGCATCACACACTTCTAAGTTACTGTGCATCAAGTTGATAAATGGTTAGTATATAGATTATCTACTACTACTATATATTAATAATAAATAAATAGAAATATACATATCACACAATTCTATCAAACATTATTATTAATTAATTGTAATAACTATTCCACCATATGTACCTAAGATTCTTTTATATAATTTGAGCAGCTTTTTTCATTATTTTTTGTTGTGATTCACATACTCTTTTGTCCGTGGTTCAACGTGCACTGTCACAAACAAACTACTTCCCAACCCCAACTATCAGGAATCCTATGTCTAAAGCACATAAGAAAATCATGACACTATTCTTCAGTGTGATTTGATACTCATGCTATATAATTTCACCATTTAGATTCGTTACATGTGCTGAATATGTGTTGTGTATGTACTTTTCGTCATCCATCACTCGTTTATATTTTATTATTACGTTCTTAAATGTATTTTCTACATAATCTTTTGTTATGTATCACCTTTTAGTCATGCAACTTCATAACCTCGTCCTTTTGGAGGTAGTTAGCTGAAAAAGTTAAATATATATATATAGAGAGAGATAGAGAGAGATTTTGATGTCTGTTAGGAGATTTGTTACAGTCTCACTTATACGATACTTGACATGGAAGCTATTGAAATGATGTCAAAGTCACCAAATCAATCGTTGGTTGTGGTTTGATTATAATGTTTAATCAACTACTCATGTGAGCTGCAAAATGCCCAGTTTTGCTACTTATCATCTCATAAGTAGACGTTTTGCTGTTGTGAATCATTAACGATGAGAGGTTGTTGGTGTTGGGGAGGTACAATTTGTTTGTGCTACATGTCACATTATAGTTTCGAAAGACGTTGTTTTTTAATTTCTCAGGTATCTAAATTCTACGTTATCTATTAGCAGACTAGTTGAAGATAGATGTTATGTGAGATGCTATGTACATTTCCGTCGCCCACTGGTTCACAATTTTGTGTAATTAGATACTTATTAGAAGAATTATATCATTCAAACTTCGCTAATGATTTACTAGGTGACTTATCATTACTAGCTGTAGCAACCGTTGAGTTGCAAGATGTTTGCGATATTCAAAATGCTATCAACCTATCAAAATATAACAAATATATGTTTTCAATCTGATCTCTATATATTTTTCAAATAGATATGTTCCTCCTTTGTATTGATATTACTGTGAACAAATCGTTGGTGCTTACAAAATCTTGTCTTTTAATAACTTTATAATGTCCTATGTGGTTTTATTCGATCTATGTTCTTTTCACATGTTATTGAATTAGCACTAGGCTAATTTTTTTTACCATAAACAAATGTTTAAAGCAATGTTGTTGGAAGGATATAAACATTGAAATCGCGGGGCATAGTAAGATCCTTATGATTACGATGATGAAACATCATTTTCAAAGTATTAATCGATGATCAATGTTATATTTATGTAATAAATGTTGTAGGGTGACATGGGCCAACTCGATAACCATTGATTGATGTTATTTTCATTTGTGGGTCGTCATGGGGTGTTTTTGAAATGATGATACAAGGATCATATCCCACATGATTAGTAGATAGTCAACTTATCTAATCTCTAATCAAAGCTGGCATAACCTATATAATTTATAAGGATAATTTTCTTCTAATCAAGGTTTTATCGATTAATATTGGTTTAAGTTTAACATGTTCATTTATTCATTAAATATTGCAACTAAAACAAACAACTTTGTATGTAATTAAATTATATAAACATTATATTGACCTGTTAGTTTAGGTGACACTAGCTATAGAATTTATAAGTTAATAAACATTTGTAACTCTTAATAGCTAGTTTAGTTTATACTATCTTTTTCATTTTATCTAAAGCTAAATCCATAAATTTGTAAAAAAAAAAATCTACACCATAATCCTCTAAACTACCTCTCCTTTTAGGCACATCTTTAACAAATTCTGTAGTTGGGGCTACATTGGTATTCAGCCAAATAGTAGATTAAATTCAGGTTTACAATTATAACTAATGATGATTACAAATAATTTTAACTCATTGTTTTTAGTTGTATTCTGAAATCAAGCTTTTAAATTTTTGAGGGTTTTCTAGAGTTTTGATCCAAAACTTATAATCCGGA
>BJCN01332338.1:0-11421 GCA_018326445.1 Flaveria brownii
CAACAAATTAGGCAAAATATGCAAGTGTCGTTCAAATAAATGCGTAAATGAGATCCAATTGTTTTACTTTTGGTTTGTAGTGTGTGATGCTATCGTTAAATAAACATTTGACATAATACTTAGGGGGACACGTGTAAAACGATGTGTGTTTATTTGTCTGCTGTTGTGAGATTAATTTTCGTATGGATAAAGTGAAGTTTCCTTAATAAAATTTGTCTACTTTTTTGACATTCTAATTTTTACTCAAAGGTTATCATGAAAATATTGGAAGAATAAAATAATAAAAAACGGATAGAAAGAAAGGATAGTGTAGATAATAAAATTTTTATAAACTTGACTTTTTTAATGTTTCTTCCAATTTTGTTAAATATTCATAATTTTTGGTACTATATTAGTTTTTTAAATAAATTACATCATAAAGTAAAGTTAAGCGTTTTCTCTGTTTAAAACAAGTATAGTATTCCTATATAAAAATGGCGTTTTAAAAAAATATGAGTATAATGTTGTATATTTTGTTCTTAAGTTCAACATTATAGTGTGCCATTTTTTTTTATTTTTTATTTTTGGATCAACTAATATATGAGATGATTATTTTGTGTGAAAAGAGATATCGAACATTCGTATGTTGTATTAAAAAATAATAGATTATGTGTTGAGTTAGTAAGAAACAATATAATCTACGTTAATATATTGTAAAAAATACATCCCGGGTTGATACAACAATAAATTACAATTTTTTGCTAAATCACCGTAAAACTGTGTTCTATGCTAAATCACCATTTTCAGCACATCATGTGCAAAATCACCGTAAAAGAATGCGTCCTCTATTGAGTTATCGGAAAACATGTCATGTGCTGGATCATCGTAAAATAGAATGGCTTGTGTTGTTTCAATGTAAAATAGTACGCATTGTGCTGATTTACTTCAAATAACACGATTTGTTTGGATTTACTAGCACAAACCAGTACATTAAAATAATGTAGCACAATCCAGTACACTAAAAATAATTCAGACGATCCACTACTTTAAATATAATTCAACATAAACCAATTTTAGAGTGATTTAAATGCTAGTAATTGTAATCCTTTAACATTAAAGTGAAAGGGTGACTAAAATGTAAAAACCCACATATTGGGAATTTTAGAGTGATTTAAATGCTAGTAATTGTAATCCTTTAACATTAAAGTGAAAGAGTGACTAAAATGTAAAAACCCACATATTGGGCGAGGTAAAATGCATAATTGATAATGAATAGAACTAACAACTAGTAAATTTTATTGATATTTAAAACATCATTTACAACTAAGTTTACAAAATAACTAGTTTTAAGATTTTGATGCCTCCTAAGGCCCATTTAAGGGAACAATTATCATTGATTGCTTATCAGTCATCTACATGCATAAATATACTCAAAACAACTCAGTTAACGTTCTTAAGCACATGAGACGAGTTACATATAAGCAAATAAATATGCTTCACAATATAAGTTGTACGTAAGCAAGAGGCACATTGCCTTCCATGGCTTTCATAACAACTCACACACGTATGGAATAAATCCCCTAAATCAATTGGCTGATTATGGGTGTCTTACATGGATATAACCATCCTATAGGGCCATTCACCTCGCTACCCGTACCCGAATGATGAATCCCCCCCTTGGATTCAGTGACCC
The DNA here is from genome assembly GCA_018326445.1 of Flaveria brownii. Lineage (NCBI taxonomy): Eukaryota > Viridiplantae > Streptophyta > Magnoliopsida > Asterales > Asteraceae > Flaveria > Flaveria brownii. The sequence goes on from BJCN01332338.1 coordinate 1,673, forward strand.
CCGCTATGGGTTCTTTAACACCCCATTAAATATAATGGATCCAATTATGCCCCCATCATCATACTACATATCGCCGCATTCTCATTTAGTACGAGTATATTGTACATTATATAACTTACAAAAGCTATTAGTCTGGTGTTGGATATATGAGTAGAATAGTAATCCTTGATCATATCGATTATCAAGACATGCTTATCTGATGAACAAAGAATAAGATTACGAAATGGTTAATCATTACCGAAGTTAGCTTTGGGTGACTTGTCATACTTTAAGCATAGTTGATCAGGCTATGCATAATTTAGGACCACATTACCCACTACATAACCTAGTCTTAACCTCCAAACCTCCTTCCCGAATAGAACTTAACTAACCAAAATGAACTTAAACCTTATCAAAGAGTGTTAGATGATACCTGAGGTCAGGAAAACATCCAATGTGGTTAGATAGAAGACTTAAGAGATACTTTAAGATTGTGTGAAAGAAATGGCTGAACTTGAGTATTTATAGTGCTAAACTAAGGCTTAGTAGCTGCCTACTATGGAAAATCCATATGGTCCGTATTGCAATAGGTCTCCCAATAGGGACACGTGTCAGCTCTATGCTTCTGAGCCGCCACTACCATTCAAGATAGCAACAACCTTATGTTGCATTTTGCATTGTTGTTGAGTTACCACATCACGTGTTAGTCATTGACTAATTCGTTGAGTACCAAGTTGTGGCCCATATCCTTCCATGCATCACCTACCTTCTATTACGTTCCAAAACCCTTGGTTGTTACGATGTGCATCGGTTTTCTCTTGCGGTCAACCAGGCGCTTTGCCCCTTCGACCCCACCAGTGGCTGCCGCCTTTTAAGCCCATCTAAGAGGAGTGCTACCCCCGACCCCCATTTGATAGTGACTCTTTTGATCGACTATGGTATTACATTCTTCCTCTTTATAAAAATTTCATCATTGAAGTTTTATAGAAAGAGTTTTAGATACTTCTTTCTCTTTTCTTCATCCAATTCCTACATGTACTTTGAACCGTGACGTGTATTTCATTTGATTTTGACTAATGGAATTTCTATACGACTTGATTTCTTTACCTTTTTGTCTTCTACTTGCAATGGTTCTTCTATATAGTTTAATTTTTCATTTATCCATAAACCTTCAAGGAGGATGTGTTGGGCTTCATCCATTAAGCATTTCTTTAGTCTTGATACATAGAATGTATATACATAGAATGTATCATGTATTCTACTTAGTTCTTTAGGGCGTTTAAACTATAAGCTATAGGTCTGACTTTGGCAATCCCTTCAAATAGTCTAATATATCTTGGCTTGACATATTTCTTCCCAAAGCATATTACTTCATTCATAAGTGGTAGGTGATTATCCTTACTTCATCCAAAGTCAATCACACATTCCCATAACATGAATTTCATGGTTTTGATCGTATGCTTGCTTTGCCTTGGACTGTATTCTCATTTTTCCAATCAGTTTGAGTATAGTAAGCCATACTTAAATTTTTCTTTGTTCCTAGCTCATTTTGGAATGACTACTAAAACATGGAAGTGAATTGGCTATTTTGATTTGATATATAGAGACAAGTACTCCATGGTATGAGACCATTTCCTTAATATATAACTATGCTAGCTTACTTATCTTATAGTTCTCATGAATGGGTAGAAAGTGAGATGACTTATTCAATCTGTCTACTATTACCCATGTGGAGTTACAACCATGGCTTGATCTAGTGAGCGTTGTGTTAAAATCTATTGTTATATTAACCCATTCCCATTCAAAAATTTCTGGTTGTTGAATAGTGCAAGCTGGTTTTTGATATTTGACTTTAACTTTAAAGCACGTAAGGCACCTCTCCACATATTTTGCAATACTCTTCTTCATACCTGACCACCAATAATCTTGTCTTCAGTCTTTATACATCTTATAGTTACAGGGATGCATTAAGTATTATGATTTATGACCTTGTTATAAGATTATTTCTTGTAATCCTTCATTTTTGTTACACATATACAGTCTCTAAGCCTTAAATTTTAATCATTCCCCTACTAATCATCCTTTCTTCTTTTATATGGATATCATTTAGTCCTTCTTGTTATTTTTCATGAGTTTGATCGGAAAGACTTACTTTGACTTCAATCCTTAATGCATATACTTTTAAAGATCGAGTCCTCTTTTTTCAACTTAATGCGTTGGTAAAAAAGTTTGTCTTTCCTAGACGATACTGAATGTCATAATTGTATTCACTTAGTTACTCTATCCATCTCCTTTGATGCAAGTTAAGTTCCTTTTGTTTAAAAATGTTCTTGAGGCTATGAATGGTGTAGACCATACACCTTATCTGATATAGGTAATGCCTCCAAAGTTTTTAGGGAAACAATACTGAATCCATTTCAAAATCATGGGTTGAGTAGTTGCATTCATATTTCTTCAATTGTATATAGGCGTAGGCAATTACTTTGCTATTTTACAAAGAAGTGTTTTCAATTCCTTAAGGAAATAATATAATTGGGGCACTATGTAAATGTTGTTTCAAAGTAACAATGGGTCTTCTTGTTTTAGTCCTCATTCAAACTTTGTTGTTATCTAGGTCAATTTAGTCAGAGTTAGAAAAACTTTAGAGAAGTCCTAGATAAATCATCTATAAAATCTAGCTATATATCCTAAAAATCCCTAAATTCCCATAAAATTCTTCAGAGCCTCCCATTTTTAGTTGCCTCCACCGTTGCTGGAATCACCTAATGCCATGTTAATTTATGACATGACATGGAATTGCATCTCCCAAATCCAAAACTCATATTTGGAAATCATAGCATAGTGATTTTCCTTCTTTAACAGTTCTAGGATCAATATAAGATGTTACTCATGCTTTTCCTTACTCTTGGAATAAATTAGGATATTATCAATGAAGATGAATACAAATATATCTAAGTAAGATTTCGTAATAAGTTCATCAAGTCCATGAATACTATAGGTGCATTGGTTAATCCAAAACACATCATCAAGAATTCATAGTGACCATACCTGGTTTTAAAAGTTGTTTTAGATACATCTTAAGGGGTCACTTTTACATGATGATATCCTAAGATTGATCTTGGGGAACTAGTTGTGTAAGGTTATACTTGAAAGGCTGATGCAACCAAAACAACCAAAGAGCTTCCAGCATGCATGCATGATGTACATAGTAGAAGTTACTTTGGAAGTTTTACACACTTTGGAGAAACTATTCTAAGTGTAAAATCTTCCGAAGCCAAAAACAAAATTTTCCGAAGCCAAAGATGAAGTCTTCCGAAGCTTCAAGGACATGCTTTCTCTAATCAACTTTTGCATAAAGCAGACCAACTTTCCACTGCCACTTTGAAGACTCACCAACTTATACAAGTTGGTGAAAAGGTCCACGCTTTTGTAAACTGTAGATTATGGTTTAGAGTCTATAACATTCTACTTTGTACTTTTTGTTCTTTTTGTAATATATTAGGATGTGAGCTATGCAATGTCATAGTCACAAGTCAAAAGGCAATCTACCTGTTGACTGTACATTGATCTTGTTGTCTAGAATAGTGTTTGCAACTAGCTTTCAAATAATAGCCGTTAGTAGGATATAGTATAAAGTATCTCAGGTTCTTGTATTTATCTTATGCTTTGTAACACTTATAATAGAACTTGAGAGCAATATACAATATTTTGAAAACCATACTTATCTTGTTCTTGTTCTATCTTATTACTCTTAGTATCTTACTTATAAACCCGATTCCCTATTTGATCTGTAAGTGCTCTAACATCTTAAATCCCTTATTGGTCCTACAAATGGTATCAGAGCATTTCAAGCTCTTGATTGTAAGATCTCACCATCTTAAATCCTCTTAGTTTCACAAATCACTTAACATCTCAAATGGTAGCTCTCTCAAAGGCTGATATGTAAACCGGTACTATGACAAAGTCTCTAATGATCACTCTTGATATTTTTGATAGTTGGTGCCAAAGAATGGATGTCACATCCTTGTGGAAGCATAAAATGATTAGGTGTGACTTGTCGGTTCAAAACACATTGACTGTCATAATATGTAAATCACTATAATAAACTAAACATCATTTTTATTATCTTATAATTTATATGATTACAGTCTTAAAAAATCTAGTCTAATATCTTAGACATATAAATTTGTAATCCTATTCTATTTTCATGTCTTTATTATTTTACATATTCTTAAGCTAATAGTGGATGTGAACATCCATGTAGAGGCTAAAGTTAAACAGATTGATAGTCAACCAAATGCACAACTTCCCCAAATAGCTGTGCGGAGCACTAAACATGTTGAACGTATACACGAGATTATAATACATTATGCTGACCTGAAAAAGCATACTCAAAATAGTCAACATAAAGTTGGTGAGAGCATAGATTTAGTCAACAACATAAATCATTTTGAATTGATGCAATACAATCAAACTCACAACCAAACCTACACACATGTCAAGTGATTTGTAACTGTCAAATACAAATCACAAAATCAAATAATATAACATCATTGCCCTCATCTGACAAATGAAGGTTAACATATTCCTAAATAGCGCTACCTATATTATTTGACGGTTCCTCATCCGAATTAATGGTTGTCTCAATATGACGGTAACAGATCAAAAATTCTCAAAATTTGCATCAAATTTAATACAAACAATATGTTTTTCCCCAAAAATTTATGAATCAAAAAGGGGCTATGTTACTTACCTTAATTCCAGCCAACAAGTCAAATAATTTTTATAAAATAATTATTTGTTAGAATAAATCTTATTTCCATATAATGTTCAACATTTAAATCACTAATTATCTCAAAATTCCTAATCGGTAGCTACTATTATCCAAAAATCACCCAATCTTATTCTAAAATACCAAAATTAGTCATACATATGAATTAACTCATAAATTTATTCTAAAATTCCCATAAAATATAAGGGTTATTATATAAATTTTACAGATTGTTATCAAGTTCGGATCTTCTGTTTAATAATTTTATTTTATTTCCTTGAATTAATCATATAAATTAATATATTTAATATTATTACCCCATAAATTACATATTAAGATTTCTAATATTTTCTAACAAGTTTCTAAATTTTATTTCTACAATCACAGTCGTGTATGTATTTAATCTAATTTATGAATATCACATGTTTTAACCCTTTAATTCTTGTATTTTTGTTTAAATCCTTAATTTTTATAGATCATTATAATATTCTATTTTCGAACCTTGATTTTTGATAAAAATCATATGTTCATGAGGTTTTGTGAATAACTTTGATGATTCTTAAAGTGTTGGTTTATATGTGTTAGTTAAACACACATATATACTATAGGATTCTATATGCCCAAGACACGTAGAATATTGATGCGGTTAGTACGTTATGATCCAAGTCGGGTTATACCCAATAACAAGCTTAGCAAACACCAATTAATATTTAATTGATGATATGATCATGCAATTAAATATTTACACCAAATTTAGAAAATGGGTTTTCTAAATAAGTTGCATATGAGATGGAACAACTTATTAGGATATTTTATTCAATGATATTATTTGTAATGTTATTTAAGTAAGTTAGATAACATCACAACTTAATAATAGGAGTGTATGGATTATACAATTAAAAGGTTAATTGTATATCTAAGTAGAAGACTAGATAAAATAATGTGTGTGATTAGTTTAAGGGGGAAAGACCCTTTTCAAACAAAATTCGGCCCCCCCCCTTGATCTTATTGGTTCACTTGCTTCTTGAGAAAAAACACACATTAACTAGTCTTACACTCATTCATCTCTCATCTCAACACATGCAAAATTGATCAAAAAAACCTCTCTCTCTCTCTCACAAAGCCTACGGCCAGCAGCAGCAGTTTAGAGGGGTTTTTGAGTCATTTGGTGGTAATCTCCCTAGCAAGAAGAGGTATTTGCAAGTTAGCTTGGGGTATACAAGCTTGAGGGATCCTTTCCTTGGAGCCTTGGCCGAATCTTGAGCACAAATCTTCTCCTTCTTGGTCGATTTTCAAGCTGCTGGAAGGTAGTTTTCACAGCTCATTGTAGCGTGATTTTATGTACTTTTACATGTGTTCATAGCTTGCTTATTCACATATAAGACCCCCTTTGTTCTTGGGTTTGTTTACACTTTAAAACATCATATAGAACTTGAAATTTTCAGCTTATAAACAATGTTTTATAGCTATTATTCCGCTGCGTTTTTCAGAAAGTTTAAATGGTTAAACTTTGTTTTGTGTTCTATCAAACCCAACAATAGATTTAATGTCTTGATTTATGCTTGATCATTTCTTTGAGATTGTTCCATCTCTGACCTGCATTTTATCAAATCATTAGACAAGTGCATCAATTCTTTCTCAATGTGACTTATGTATAATTGAATGTTTGTGTTATCTAACAATGAGTTATTGTTTGATGTGTTATTGATGATTGGTTGTTTGCAGCTTTTGTTTAATTTGTTGATGTTGTTTGGTTGTTTGTAGCTTTTGTTTGATTTGTTGCTATTGTTTGGTTGTTTGCAGCTTGGTTTACTTTGTTTGAATTCTTGAAATCTCTTTCTACCTGCAGCAAGAAAGAGAGCTTGGTTTCTGGAAACACGAGTGTTAGTGAATGATATTAAATTTTCCATTTCGTTTAATCAACAAAAATGATTGGAAAATTTGTTTGTGTTTTAATCAAAATCAAATTTAAAATTTAATTGAATGCAAGGAATGGCGAAACTCAATTTAATTAGATCGGTCTAATTAAAGATTTAAACGGTTAAACTATGATTTTATGTTCTAACAAACCCGTCATTAACTCGGTTAAATTACAGTTAATTTAAGCTCAATTAATATTAATCAAGCTTAATTAAAAGTAATAAAATTTGGATTTTATCAATTTAAAAATTAAAAGATTTTGTGATTTGATTCTTCCGAAACAAAATTTAAATGTTTGTCAAAATTTAAAAGCTTCCAAAAGTGAAGGAAATCTTCTGAAATCAAATGAATTCTTCCGAAGACATTTAATTAAAGTAGAAATTTTAACTTCCGAAGCTTGAATTTTGTTTGTTTAGAAAAATTTGTTTGTTTGTTTATAACAAAAGTCAAAATAATAAATGTTAAAAACTCTAACAAAAAGTCAAAATTTAAGCTCTTTACACACAACCGACTTTAATCGGGCAAGGTGAGTAGATATCCAATTTCAGCAGATAACACTCGAAGCTTTCAGTTCTCTATCTCAAGAGCATTCAGTCGGTCAAGGCGAACTCCCGAACTTTGTATTGTTTGTTTTAATAAAAATATAAATATTAAAGAAAATAAATAAAAAAATATTAAAGGTATATTGTTGGTCAAGGTAGATAACAAAAGTCAAAATAGAAATCCTTTTAAACCTTTTGTCGGTTAAGGGACTTTAAAAACAAATCCCTGATTGCTTCCTTCACAAACTTAAATCTCTCGAAGTCTCTGCCTCTCTCTCAGACTCACGATCTCTCCCTCTCGATCTTTTGAAGGTAGAAGTTGCGGGTTCAGTGACAGGTTGTGGACAGTTGACTGGAGGTGTTGAAGGTGAGTTGGATGGTTCAACGATTTGAATTCGAAGGTCAACAGGGGATGATTTCAGGTGACCAAAGTTCGATTGATCGAAGATGATGGTTGCGGTTGATTTTGATTGTGGTCGAAGGTAGTTGAAGATGGGATCGATTGGTGATTTCGGTTGATGGTGTGTTGATGGTAGTCGATGGTTGATTTCGTTGGTTTGACCGAGGATGGTGGTTGTCTGTTGCTGGTCACAGGTGATTTGGGGGAACAAGAGTTCGGTCGATGCTTCTGCAGATGATGATAGTTGATGATTGCAGCAGATGGTGTTTGTTGGTTCGCAGGTGACCGAGGATGATTTGGGAAACAAGAGTGCGAAGTTCAACAAGGGATATGGGTGTGGTCTGGTTGCGGTCGAAAATGGGTGTTGACACTGACGGTGGAATTGTCCGCTGTGGACAGTGTTATCATCCGCTGTGTGTTCAAAATGCCCATCCGTTGTGGGTTAACTTTGTCCGCTGTGGAATAACTTTGTCTGCTGTGAAACTAAAACTTGTCGTCCGCTGTGAACTAGTTTAGGTCATCCGCTGTGGACTCAAGGTTGCTTTTCCACTGTGGAGTTATGCTTGTCCGCTGTGGAATTCAAGTCCACTGTGGACTGAAATTCTGTTGACAATCTTGTGTTTGTCCACTGTAGAATCAAAAGGTCCACTGTATGTTTGCTTTGTCCACTGTGGAGCAAAGTTAATCCAATGTGGAATGATTTTGTCCGCTGTGAACCTCTTCATGTAACACCCGGATATTTAAAAAGATAATAAATGAATAATAAAAGTAGGAAATGCAAATTTAACCCAAGTTGAGGGGTTAAAAGGGTCAAAAGGACAAAAGGTACAAAAATTTAGTGTAAAAGGTGGGCATGGCCGCCCACCCTCCCTTCACAACCTTTTCATACGGTTTTTAGAGAGAGGAAGAGGAGAACATTCGGGTTTTTTTGAAGAAGAACAAGAAAAAGCCGGATTTCAAGGTAAGAATTCGAGGGTTTATGTGTTCATATTGAGTCCTTGTCTCGGTTATGTGCTTATGTATGTTGTATGTTCGGATGTGTGTGTTTTTGGTGGGTTTAGGTGTTCGAACTCCTTTACAGTAAGGTTTGAAGAAGTCTTGCCTGAAAGTTGTCAAAGGTGAGTTCTAGATCCCCTATGTTACATGTTTTAACTGATTTTGGGGCAGGAAATGTATGTATGTATGTTTTTATAAAGTTGGGTTTTCATACCCGTATGTATATTTAAATGTATATGTGGGTGGGTGTGATTTTGGGTGCATTTGGTGTTTTGGTTATGATATGTGTATGTTTTAGGATGCTTAGAATGTTAGAACTAAGTTTAGAACCTGTTATAATAGACTTTGGGACTGATTATGAATGTTGTTAGTGTAATAACACTGCTCATGCGCCTAGAATTGGCCCATGTGCCCAACAGGTTAAGCTAACTAAGTGTTCCCATGCGCCTAAGACTTCATGCGCCTAAACAGTACCCCATGCGCCTGAAATTTCCTTAGAAAATGTCTAAGTGTAGTTCATGCACCTGAATAGTGGTTCATGCGCCCAGGATTTTTGACCAGGAGCCCAAGTGTTGGGGCTCATGCGCCCCAACAGTGCCCATACGCCTGGACCTCCCATGCGCCCAAGTGATCTCATGCGACTAAAAGGATCATGCACCTAAGTGTTAAACTGCTGTGTTTTGATAAGGCGCCTGCATAGTTGAAATGCGCCCAGACAGGGCTCATGCGCCCAAATAGTGTTGGCACGCCCAACACTTAGAATTTATTACAGAATTTTCGTGGGAGTCTGTGCAGTTAGGGTTTTACTATTATTGACTAGGGTTTAATAAATGCTCATTTGCATGATTATGCATGATTGTTATTATGACCCTTATCAATATTATTATTATCATTATTATTATTATTGTTGCGGTTGTTATTATTATTATATTTATTATTATTATTATTACCTTATATTATGTGACTTTGTGTGGTATGTTTATGACCGTAATGTAAAGTATTATCATTAATAAGTGAAAGATTAATGATGAAGAAAAGTGGAACGCAAATGAATAATGAAAGTCTTGCAAGCAAATGTATGGAGGTGCACGGCCTTGTTGTCGTTAGCTCAACTGTGATGCGGGTTAGCTACCCCAAAGGA
>BJCN01332339.1:864-12657 GCA_018326445.1 Flaveria brownii
GACTCAGTCGTACGAATGAACCAATCTTATGACTCCATCGGATGACTAAGCCAGTCGCTTGGCTCAGTCATATGAATGAGAGCTGTAACCTAAAATACCACTTAATTCGTGGAAAAAGAAAAGGACTTTGAATATTTACAACCCTATCCGTCCTACAGCGCCCTGTTCGTCCCTTCCAAGTTCATAAAACATTTCAGATCATTCCTATCTCGTTCTTAACGTTTACTAATCGTTAGGTTTGATCTTGTTAACGTTTTCCCTGATTGGATCACTAATCAAATAGGATTCCGCACTATTTGATCTGGTTTAACGAAAAATCAGTTAGTACTCTGTCCGTACACGGTCCTAACAGTGTTCATGTCAACGATGTATGTGTTGTTATGACGTGGAGTTCTCAAAAGGATACAATCTTCTAGTAATTGAAAACCTGTCTTGAGGATATAGCAGTTGTTGGAGTCAAATAGGGTGGCGTATCCCTTATCACAGATCTGGGACACACTGAGAAGATTAAACTGAAGGTTGGAGCAGTAGTTGACATTTTCAAAGCTGATCAATCCATTTGATACTGCTCCTTCACCCGTTATCTTTCCAACTGCCTTATCTCCTCCAAAGGCTACATTTCCTCCATGTTTGCTCTTAAAATCCCAAAGGATGGAACAATTTCCTGTCATATGTCAGGAGCATCCACTGTCAACATACCAGATGTTGTCAGGCCTTCTTTGATGTCCTTGAGAAAACATAAGAAATTAGATAGATTGTGCAACCCAATCCATGATGGTCTTGGGTTTTCCATCTTTTCCCATGATACAAATTTCTTCTAAGATTGCATTTTCTAGTGGTTTATGAATTTTAGGTACACTAGATTTCCTTTGATTGATTTTAGCTCTATCAGGAGAAGTACTTGGAGCTCTTCTCCTACTAGAGCTAATGTCTGATGATTGTCTGGTTTGAGACATGTTTCCTTGGAGTTTGTTTAAAGGTGCCATAAAATATTTTTTCATTGTTTAGAACAACCTTTTGATGAGTAGTTTGTCTTGGTACTCCCACCTTGTTCCTTTTAGGAGCAATTCTTTGTTTCTCATTTGGTTTTACAACATGAGACCGCGTGTTTTGTTTTTTGTTTTTTGTTTTTCTTATTGAAAAAACAGTTATCAGTACTGTGATTGTTCCTTTTACAGATAGAACAATAGTTATAAAAATGACAAGTTTCAGTACTATGATTGTTCATGTGACAATACTTGTAATATTTACCATATTTGCATTTTTCAGTGTTGTGGGTGTGTTGATCACACCATTCACAGTATGTTAAATTAGTATTGTCTTATTTGTTAACCCCTTTTCTTTTCAAATTTTACTTAAGTGGAATATCAAAAGTCACAGATGTTTGAGCTTTGGATTTTCTTATGTTTGTTTGTTTACCAAAAGCATTGGAAGATTCAATATTCTTTCCACCAGAGCAGATGTCAAATCATCTTATAACTTCAACCACACTTATAACATTGTTAGTTTTAGTAATTGGTTGAATGGATTCATCATGCAGTAAGTCAACATCATCTTCATCAGAAGTCTGTTCAACAAATTCATTGTTTTCTCCTTGATAAAAAACTGTTGAGTTAGTTTGTGGTGATGCATGACTTTAAACAAATTTTATCGAAGTTGTTCTATCATTTAATGATGACTTTGATGATCTTGATGATGATGGTTTTGAATCATCTATTCTGTCATGTGCGTCAAGTGACTCACCCTATTTGGTTGTCATTGAATCAGGCAAGGGAATATAATTATCATTCTAGGGTGGATTAACTTTTTTATATCCCAAACCTGAAGGGTCTTTAAAAGCCCTTTGTTAAGAAAGAAGTTCTTCAAACTTCTTGTTGCTTACCTGGAGCTTCTGAAGTTTCATTTCGGTTTCAGCCTGTACTATTTTAGATTCAGTCAATGATATAGAAAGTTGCTCAACTTGAGCTACAAGTGTTAACTTTTCAGACATTAATTTGTCCAAATCATTTTGTAATGAAAGTATTTTGATGCCATATTGTTTTTGTTCTGATTTAAGACTTTCATTTAAAATGTTTATTTCAATTACTTTCTTTAAAAGTTTATCTGCATGTTCTCTGTATCTATTGACTTCATCTGTGCATGCTTGTGTGCATAGATTCTCCTTTACTTCTTTCGAGATTTCTAAAAGTTTGTCTTCAATCTCTACAATGAGGGCATGATCTGGAGATTGAATTTCAGCTTCATACATGCTCTAGTCACATTCACCATCCTTCTTAATGAACATGGCTGATGATTCGGATTGTTGAGTTGGACTGTATTGTATGATTTGAGGTGGAATTGGTGCAGCAGGAATACTGACTGGTGGTGGGATCTGTCTATTTGTTTAATAGCTACTTGAAGCTTATGTTTGATTATGATGTCTGTCAACTCTAGGTTGTTGGCATTCTCTTGAAAGTCGCCATACAGTTGACAATTGTAACATCTCACCTTGGTTTTGTCAAGACCAATCTTAGTTTTCTTATCCATGCTTAATCCTCTATTCCTTTGTAGAAATATCTTTAATCTATATGCAATCATAGCCATAGACCATTGAAGATCCATTTCTTCAACCATGTCAGGAGGTAGATCATCCAAATCTTGTTGAATGATTTAAGATGGTGTGAGGTTGGCACCTAGATAAGCCTTAAAACTTGTTGAAAAGGCTGTATAAGCTGCCTTCTGCCCTTCACTTTGAAGAATGATAGTGAGAGCATCCATGGGTTTATCAAACTTATGTATGTTTTATGGCCTTGTCTGTTGTGGTTTGCTTGAACTTGAAGCATGATGATGTTGATTATGTTTGCTTTGAGGAGTTGCTTCATGAGAAGCATGAACACCAGTCTTCTTATGCTTTTGTTTATTGTTGGATGACTCTGGTGCAGAAAAGAATGATGTCTCACTAGTATCTAGGAATTCTTCATCTTCATCTTCACCAGTGCTTGTCAGAAAAGCATTGTCTGTATGTTGTAGTTCTTTGAACTTGTATGCTTCAACATGTTTGATGGTGTTGTTATTTCTGGATTTTTCATCTAGCTCTAGTGCCTTCACTTTAGCAACTAGAGAATCCAATGATAGTGCTCCTAGATTTAATGTTGCTTTCATTAGTGACACTGACTGAGTCTAACTCTCAGGCAATGTATGCAACATCTTTTTTGTTTATATCAATAGATTCGTATTTGAGACCATAAACAATCATCTCATTTACCAATTGTACCAATCTGTGTTGTTAGGGAATAGATTCTCCCTGAACATGATGGAAAGTTTCATACTAGGTCCTCAGTTTTTCTTTCTTGATTTACCTTATTTCATCACTTCCTTCACACATTGTGTGAAGAACTTTCCATAGTTCATTTGCTGTTTTTAAATTCTCAACCCATGTTAAGATTTCAAATGGCAATGTCATTGCCAGAATACTGTATGTTTTCATGTTTGTTTTCACTTTCTTCAGTTCATCACCAGCCACGTTCTTTAAACTTACTGGTTTTTGTGTGTTGTAGTCTGGACCCAAGTTCATAGGAATGTATGGTCCTTCTGTTATGGAAGTCCACAAATCTAGGTCTTGAAAGATGATCCAGTTTCTAAATATGATTTTCCATTGTTTGAAGTCAGCTTTGTTTTTCAGTCTCAGTGGTTTGAGACCACTGTTTGTTCCGGACAATTCGTCAGACATGTTTGTCCAAATTGTTAACTTAACGGTTTAAGTTAGAATTTGTTAAAATATTTTTCTTGATGCTAAATTTGATTTATCCTAAAGTCACTAGGATTGTTTGTTAATAAAGTTGATTTTAATTAAGTTACCGAATAAAGGTAATTAATTAATTTTAATAAATTTAATGGTACGAGGTTGTTTCTGCCTTGGTATCAACAAGAATATTCTGTTTAATTATATCACACCGTGAAAAATTGGTCAAAACCCTTGTATTGAAAGTTAAAACCCTAAAAACAAAAGTTTGCTTTTAGACAATTTACTTTTTCGATCAAAAAGTAACCAAATTCAAAAGAAGAAAATTGTTCTTCTTCGAATTTTCTGATGAAACAACACAATCAACAAAGACTGTGAAGGTGAGTGATTGAGTAAAAACTAGGGTTTTTCTAGGGTTTGTTGACGGCTGAAATGATTTCAACAAAAACAACACTCAGTTTGTTGTTTGACGAAAAATGATAGAACAATACCCGTGTATTGTTGTATCAAAAATCCTTAGAAACTGATGTGATTTCTATGACTTTGTGATATTTTTCGTTTCAAAACAGTGTATGTATGATTTTGAATGATTTTGTGAGCTTAAGAGCAACAAAAACACAGATTCTTCTTCAAAATGAGCAAAAACAGATGATTAAATCATTTTTTTCGAACATTGTTGAATGAATGATGTAGCAGAAGAATGTGAGATGATTTCAAGTTTAAAAATGTGTGATATGAAGCTAATGAACCACTAAAATCATGTTTGATGATTGAGAAGATCAAAATCAGTGTTTGATTGAGCCAAGGCTCTAATACCACCTGATGAAAATCAACTTAGTCAAGAATATTGAACATGAACTTTGAAAGAACAATATTCAATATGAATCTGTTGATTTCTTCAAGGATCTTTGCAAATCTCTCATAATTCAACAATCACTAAACATGGTGCGGAAACCCATGATTAATGTGTACGATTTGTGTGTGTGTTGTGTGTGTTAGAATGCACGAGAATTGAAAATTTATTTGATTGATAATTCGTTCAAAAGCTTACAAAGGATTAGGGTAGAGTGCTATTTATAGCCTATACAAAAAAGCTATATACAATTACTAATCTACCCTTATGTAAATAAAAATTACATAAAACATAATCCTAAGTATCTAAGTCATCCGCTGTGGGAATAAGTCATCCGTTGTGGAGAAGTTCTTCATCCGCTGTGAGAACAGTTTGTTCATCCGCTGTGAGAACTTGTTCATCCGCTGTGGGAGTAGTTCATCCGCTGTGGGAGTAGTTCATCCGCTACGAGAACTTGTTCATCCGCTGTGGGAGTAGTTCATCCGCTGTGGAACTTGTTCATCCGCTGTGATGACTTTTTTCATCCGCTGTGGAGCTTGTTCATCCGCTATGATGACTTTGTTCATCCGTTATGGATTAATTCATCCCCTGTGATTGACGTAGGAAAAAAATTTCTTTATCTACAAATCTGAAAAAGAAAGTTTACATAGATGTTAGTGATTATTATGAATGTCAATGATGTTAATGTGTTTCTAATATATGAATTATGTGTTGAAACACATGTTTTGATAATAGCAAGCATCATACTTTCTTGCATTAATTCTTAATGCAGTTTGTTGACACCAACAACGTTTGATATCCAATTCAATTTCCTTCACTTTGTTGATCACCTCCATCAATTTGTAATCCCGAAAGCCTGTATCTCGTTTAATCGACTTGCCGTGTGAGCTCCATTCTGATGGGAGGGAATCAATCAATCTCAGAACTTGTTCATGATTTCCCAATTGGGCATCAAACTTCTTCAGATTGCTTGCCACCAATAGAAAACGATCAATCGGACATCCTTTCATTCTTTAAAGCTGCAAAATTATCAAACCGACATTGTGCAATTGTGAGATTATCAGATCAAAGGATTTAAACAGTTCTGCAAAAGCCATTTTTTTATTATTATTTTTATCGTGTTAAAAATTTTGATCAGTTAAACACCCCAAAAAAAATTTTCCCAAAAATTTTAAAATAATTCACCCCCGAGAAAAATAATATTTTTTTATAATTTCAATCTATACAATCTTAGCAACTGGGATCAAGCTAACCTGTCAGCTTGTTTTTTTCTAAAATCTTTTAAAATCGTTGAATATTTCTTTATCGGGATGAAATCAATTAATTCCAACTACTCAATTTCCTTAGAATTTTTTATTAGCCCACACCTCTTGTTTTAAGATTTAGCCCACAAAAACATACCCAATTAACAGTTAAATTGTTATTTCTTAGCCTATTTTCTTTGACAACCCATTAACCTATGAGCACAGACATATCCACTCATCTGCATTTTCAATCTGAATACTCTGTTAACATAAATGAAATCCTAGATCTAAACACAATACCACTGCTTCTACATGCTCTCTCTCTCTCTCTCTCTGCCTTAAAACACACATACAACAACAACAATTCTTTCTTTCTCTATTTTCTTTTATTTTGAATTTTGTGGAGATAGTGAAGATGTGGTGGAAAATGATGGTAGGTCTGTGGTGGTGAATAGAGGCGCGACCTAAGGGATCCATTCTTGATGACGAGGGAAGCTGGACCTGTTATCCCTTCTATTGTTTCGAACGTGAGAGCTCATATCCACCTGATTGGAGGTTGGAGGCAGCTTTAAAGAAGAAATCTTAAACGGATGATGAGAAAATTCCAAATCCAGTGTAATCTAAGGATCTGATGAAACAAAGGAAATCGTAAGGGGATTGAAAAGTAAAAGCTAGATATGAGATAAGATGAGAAGTATGGATCAAAGGGCAGAGGAAGAGGAGGAGGAAAAATAGAAATCTATTTAACCTAAGGCAGTACGGATGAAGAAGGGAGAAATAGGGCAGTGAGCATAATTATAGGAACACCGGACCTTGGGAACCAAGCCAAAGATTTGCTTATTTGCATATGCGTGGTCCTGATCAAAAGGGGTACAGGGAGGTACGACGGGAAGTGGTAGGTTGCCAGTTGGAAGGGTTGTAGAGATTGAGGGGTTGCGTGTGTTGTGGAGTGCAGGAGATAGGCAGGCAGTGGTTGTGGATTTGTGAGAGGTTTGGTAAATGGTGGAAGATGGAAATGGGTGGTGTTATGGGTTGGTTTGGTATAAAAGCCTAGATCTGTTGGTGTTGCTTTGGTTTTTAATTTCACAGAAACAATTTTTTTTATTTTAAATTTCACTAAACTTTTGTTAAATTTGCAATTTGAAGTTTCATAATTTCGCAGGTTTTATAGTTTCACCGGAGTTTCTAGTTTCGTCGGAAAATTTGCAGTTTCGCCAGAATTTTAGTTTCGCCGGAAAAATTGCCGGAGTTTCACTGGACGAAACTGTATTTTCACCAGAAACTTTGAACTTTCGATCAGAATGATGGTAAATTCGTTGGATGAAGATCTTGAGCTCCAAGAACACCAAGAACACATACACTTGTGTATGTGAGAGGAAATGTCTAAATCAGTCAATTTCTTGTAGATTTCTTATGTAAATTTGATTGTTGTAACAAAATATGTTGTATGTGATTCAGATCTGATGAACTGTTGATGTTTGTGATGAGATTTGAGATTCAAATCTAGTTTCTCTCTCTAGAAGCCCACTTTCTCTCTCTAAATCTTTAATCTTCAAAAATTGGTAGTAATCTTCAACAATAATGACTCAATAGGATCCCCTTTTGGCTCTGATACCAAATTGTTGGTCCCTAACAGCTTCAAATCATGAAAATGATGAAAATTTTGGATCAAAAGTATATAAAATATGGATAAAACGATGAACAATGAAGAACACCAAATAAAACCCCAATTTGATCTAACTTGATTGCATATGATTTGTACAAAGAGAAAACCCCAATCAATTGGTAATTAAACTATCAGCCAACTCTAATTACAATTAACCTATTTATAGTAAATATAATATTTACTAATTGCACTTAACTCCCTAGACTTAGGCTTAATGGAAATTACATACAATAGATAAAAATGACTAAAATAAGATAAATATATTTTGTTCACACAAAATATATTTATTAGCAATAAACATCCTAGACGAATATATCTTCAACGTCTTGTCTCTAATCTTCGTCCCGAACGTGACGTTTGACTTTTGTTGACTTTGACTGTGACGTTGACTTTTGTTTACTTTGACTGTGTTGATAATATAGACTATCTTGTACAGCTCCAACACTTGTGCAACAAGTCTCGCTTTATTTCGAATGACAATTCCTCGATCATTTGTTTTGTTTCTAAACAAACATTTTGTGCCTATAACATTTTCTCCTTCAGGTAAATCCACAAGATTCCACACTTCTTGTTTGTGGAATTGCAGTAATTCTTCTTGCATAGCCTCAATCCAACAATTGTCCTTTAACGCTTCGGTAACATTTTTAGGAACAACTTGAGAAAGAAAACATGAGTATAAGCAAAGGTTTGCATGTTCTGATTTGCTTCTCGTCGTTCTCTCATTCAATGTACCAATAATCTGATATGATGGATGGTTCTTGTGAATATGAGATGTCGGAATCTCATTTCCTTGAATATTAACATCTAGATTTGTTTGATTCAAGTTGGAGAGCTGATGCAGTAGGCTAGAAGAATTTGGATTGAAATTTGGAACTTGAGTTGGTGAGTTGATAAAGTAATCAAGACTACCAGAATCAACTGCATCACCAGATGTGGATGATGCTCTAAACTCATGTTGCATAAATTCCGTACCATCATTAGGAATTGGTTGAGAAACATCATGATTTCTGAAACTAAATGATCTGAATCTTGATGAGATTGATCATTTTTATTGAATCGAATCATTGAATCCTTAACAAAAGAGAAGAATGGTTAATCTGGGCTTTGATCATCTGGGTTGTTAGAATCTGAGTCATCACTGAAAGAACTAAGATCTCCCCGAGCTTTCTTCTTACCTGTAGAATCAAGCAAGTAAGATTGATCAAACAAGTTAGAATGAAAAGAGTTTGACAATGAATCTTAACGAAATAACCAAGCAGGACCATTTGAAACTTATGGAAATGAATTTTCCAAGAATTTAATGTTGAATGTTTCAATTATAACATTAATAGGATTTTGAAACAGATGAATATCCAATGAAAAATCCATTATCAGATTATGCTTTAAATTTTCCTAGATTATCAATTGAATTTAGAATCTTGTCTGGACAACCAAAAGATTTAAGGAAATATCTATTTCGTTTCCTGCCAAACATTAACCCGTATGGAGTTTTCAGTTTATCTTTCACGATTAACGTTCGATTCTGGACGAAACATGCAGTTGAGATAGCTTCATCCCAGAAAGTGATTGGTATTTTAGCATCTGCTAGCATAGACCGTGTAGCCTCAATCAGTGTTTTGTTCTTCCTTTCAGCAACTCCGTTTTGTTGAGGAGTTCTAGGACCACTGAACTGATGAGCAATCCCGTTCTCTGCACAAAACATATCAATATTAGCATTTTTGAATTCCATACCATTATCACTTCTTATTATCTTCACTTTTTGATCTAATTTATTTTCAACTTTAATGATGAATTCTATTAATAAATCAGCCATTTCAGATTAAGCATTCAAAAAGAAAACCCATGAAAATCTTGTATAGTCATCAATGATAACTAAACAATATGATTTTCTTCCAATACTCTTGACATTGGTTGGTCCAAAGAGGTCCATGTGCGACATCTGGAGTGGTTTGGAATTTGAGTTTATCGGCTTGGTCTTACAAGACGCTCTATGTCGCTTTCCCTTCAAACATGCTGAGCGGTGATCAGTAGTTGCAAACTTCTTGGTTGGAAGTCCAATAACATGATTTCTTGCTACAAGTTTGTTCATGTTATTGAAGTTGGAATGCCCGAGACGTCTATGCCAAAGTTGACTTTCATCATTTGATGCTTTTGCAATAAGGCAAGTTGATTCTATTGATGGATCAACTTGAGACATATCCAGTTGTATACATCTTGATCCCTTTCAACTTTAGCAATCACCCAATCCTTGCCAATCTAAAATCTTGGCTTCAAAACATAATAGAAAGAATCATCAAATAGAACAGAATATGATTTATCACATATTTGGGATACGCGTAACAGATTAAAGTTCAACTGACAACAAAAGTTGACTTTATCAAAGCTTATTATCCTATTGGATACTATTCCTTCTCCTATTATCTTTCCACCTATATCATCACCAAAGGCGACATGCGTTCCATCCTTTAACTTAAAATCTTTTAGTAAGGCATGATGGCCTGTCATGTGCCGGCTACACCCACTATCCACATACCAAGTATTGAGTGGTCTTCTCAGGCGTACCTACACAACAAAGAAATTTAAGTTGAGGTATCTATCCACGCCGAAATGATCTTGGGTTTTCCAAATTTATCAATAATGGTAAATTGCTTGAAATGAAATGTATTAAAATCTGGCTTGTTCTTAATAAATTTACCAATTTTGTTATACATATGTTGTTGATCATTTTTGTAAAAATTCATACCATTTGATTGACCAACTTTTGAAAAATATTGATTACCAACATTTCTATTAATCATGCTTATAGATCTTGGTATGAATTATTCGTTTAGAACTTGTTTTGGTCTCAGATAATTGTTTCATTGGAAAGACCTCAAACCTAATGAAGATTGGTTAGTTAATCATTGAAAACCATCAGTTTGATTTCTTAGATACTGAGGATTAACATTACGTTTGCTCAAGTTTGAATTGGCAAATCCTTTCATAGGTGAACTCTTCCTAAAGTAACAATTTTCAGTGTTGTGAGTTCTCTCATCACAATAGGTATAATATTTGTTGAAATAACAATCTACTGTGGAATGATTCCTCATGTCACAGATGTCACAATACTTACTGAAAAAGCACTCACTAGTATTGTGATTGTACATATCACAAATTTCACAGTACCTCTATGGAGATTTAAACAATTGCTTTTTAACTTTTGATGTTGATGCAATATTTGATTCTTGCTTATATTTTTACGTCACAAAGTTAAATTGTTGTTTTTGATTTGTCAAATTTTGCTTTTGAGTTAACATTTTGTTCTTTATATTATTTTTCAGCTTTTGCTCATGAACTTCCTTCTTTGATTACTTAGGAACAAATCTTTTACTAACATTGGAACTCTTAGAATCTAAACCCGTTTTCAGATCAGTGTGTGATTTGTTCTTAGGACTTAGCTTAGCTTCTTGAAGAGAGTTCATGTTCAACAAACCAGCAGACACAAATTTTACAGGTTTGAGTTTAGTTGCTTGATTTGTTGGTTTTATCAGATCTTCTTGACATTTGTTTTGATCATTTTTGGCTTTAGATGATTTTCTTCTTCTTTGATTCTTTGATTTAGAAGAACTTGGTTTAATTTCAGATTGAACATCTTCCGGTGAAGATTTTTTTTCATTATCTTTCAGTTTCCGATCAACAGAAATTGAATCTTCCGATGTTCCTTCTTCAAGTTTTGCTCTTTCTTTACTTTTGACTAAAACTTCTTCCAACACTGATTTCATTAGAGCATAAGATTTCTGACTTTTCTGTTTAGGTTCATATGATTCAATATTTATGGGATGACCATTCTTTATCTTTTCATCATCCTTTTCTTCAAATATTTTAATAGTAGCCTTTTCTTCTTCATTGTCAGAATTCTTGTTTTTATTCTGATAAGCTTTGAGTTTAGCTTGGTTTTTTGGAGAATGATCATGTTAAAGTTTTCTGGTAGGGTGTTGGTTATTGATTTAGACATTGGTTCAGCAGTGAAGCCTTTTCCTGCTTTTTGTTTATCTTTTCTTTCACTTACCAGTTTGTCAACAATCATTTTTGAACTTTTAACCTTCGTAAGATCAACTTGAGTAGCAGCATGTGCTATCTTCTCCTATTCTATATTTTTAGTCATTTCTTCCAACTGTTTAGAAACAATTTCTAATTCTTTTAACGTTTTATTCAATGATATTTGAAGTGAAATGATCTTTTTATCTACTATTTTATGTTCAGATTTTAGTATATTATGCATTGAATCTGCTTGTTTAAGTTTCTCGTAGATTTTATATGAATAGCTTCG
>BJCN01332353.1:0-14116 GCA_018326445.1 Flaveria brownii
TTTCTATTATAAAAGAAATATATATATAATAATCGTAGTTAAAATACGAGGTGTTACAGTTCATGCCTTTTTCTCTCAATTTATATATATTATAGTAGATTTATTTAATTTCTTGGAAGAAGCTTCCAATTGACAATCTAATTAGTGTGTTTTAGAAGTTCACATTTCTTTGTTTTTTCTTACTGATTTTGAGCATTTATTTGTTAAATTTGTGGAGCATGCATCTTGTTTTCATAGTTTAATTGTATATATAGCTTTGTTCGTTGTGTATATGTAGGTATGCATGTATTTGAGAATACAACCGTTGCAAGTTCATAAAGTGATCCATCACCGAAGTGTTCTTTCCACTAATAGATTCTTCACAAATTTGAAAGTTTATGGATATGCTAATAGATTCATTGCTTGTTTTTAAAACTTTTGCATTTTTAAGCCTTTTGCAAAAGAGTTTTTTTTGTCCCCTCACATAAAGCTTCGAGCCTTTTCACCAATCTCCGTTTATATTTTATAATTACCTAAATTAAGGTTAATTTATAAATATAAACATACATTATTAATTACCCATATTAATTAAGTTATTCATGAATGTGAGTATATGTACATCCCAATTCTAAGATATGTAACAAATATAATATATTAATTCCTTAAATTAATGAAATATATCAATCATATGACGTGTTAGCTTACAATCATTTATTATACAGTAAAATAGACTAAAATATTGTAAAATGTGTGTATATACCAAATTTAGTGATGAAAATGCCATTAATCTAAATTTAAGAAGTTTTTGTAAGTTGATGATGTCTTAGACGTGACTTGTATTTTGTGTTGAGAAAAACATTAGACATTTATAATAAATACACGTGAATGGATTTTTAAATTAAGCGTGTCACACGTTTATGCTCTTTAGATGTAGTCACTCCTTGGAGCGGACAACATCCCTAACGTTTGACGCTGAGTGACTGTGACGTTAGAGGTGGTTTTTTAGGATTTGGTTTCGAACTATTCTAACATCAAACATTCCAATATAGCGAGAGGAAGAGCCCATAACATGTTCGAAAACATCACCATCCAAGTACATCCCTTGATTATTATATCCGTTTCAACATCATCAATTTAAAACATGTTTTATGCTAAAAAAATGTAATTTTGGTGTGATACAAGTTGAAGCTAACAACTTTATATATGTTTAGTACTATTTTGACACGTTTTAATCAAATCAATAAAAATGATGTTATATATTAAATTGGTCTTTAAAATAGTATTTAATATATTGAATGACCTTAGAAATAGAAAAGACGAGTATAAATTATTATTCTTATTTAAACGCATAGAGGAATAAAACATATTTTAAATTTTTTTAAGTTGAAGTTATCATATAAACAGCAATAGATGTTTATGGGCTGCGACAGCTTGATTTAAAACGTAGATAAAAATAATCATGTCAAAACGTTATGTTTTGGGGTTGTAAAACATTATAAAAATGAGAATTAAATGAAAACATATATAAAAATAAATATTTCTAAACGGTATATTTAAAATTTAAGAAAACATTACGTTAATGTAAATATGGTCAGTTAAAGAAAACGAAAGCAAATTTTAAAATAAGAAAAGTAAAAACATATTATATTTACCCGACTCAGACCGTCAAAGATGCTCAGACACGCGAGATGGAATTAGTAGAGATGAAGATTTTTAGATGAATGTGTGGGCACATAATACTAGCTTGGATAAGAAATGAAGGTTTTAGATATTAGTTAGAGCTAGCTAATATAGTGAATAAATTAATGGAGAGAAGATTAAGATGGTTTTCGCATGTGATTATGTGAAAAAGAGACAAATGATGACGACTGCAGGTAAAACATTGTCGAAGGAAAGAGGAGTAAAGTTATGCCAAAGTGACTTGGGATGAAAGGATTAAACAAGATTGGTAAAGTCGCACATATCTAAGAACATGGTCCAAAATAAGATTATGTGGAACCGTGGGATTACGGAATAGCGTTTAAAGGATGGTTTAGATGTGTCTTATATATGTCTTAACTAGTAGCCTTGTATGTTAATATCTGTTTGTTTGTTCTCATTGTTGACCTCTTAAGCAATTGTAGATTGTTACTCATTTCGTGCTTCTTGTTATGAGTTGTGTATAATTTGCTCACAGATCGTGGTATATTAGTGCTCATTTTATGTGCTTTGATTTCAATTATATTTTGATTGCTCATTGTGTGTTGTTCGAGTGATTATTGACGTCTGTGTGCTTCTTGTTCACCATAGTATGTTATTACTCATTGTGTGCTTTGTGTGATTTACTATATGTTGATTGCCTATTAAGCATTGTATTCTTTTTTTATTGATGATTTTGTTCTATTTTGTATGTTGGAGTCAAGGTTTCGCTAAAAGCAATCTCTCCATCTATTAAGATTGACGTAAGGTGTGTATACATTTCAACTTCCCTAGACCTCATCACCAGTTGTGTTATGGATGAAGATTACTAGGTTTTGTTACGACTTATGACTATGGTTATGGTATTTAACCTAGCTTTGTAGCCATGGATAAAGAATAAAGTTATATATTAGATTTTATCTAGCGGTTTAAATAAAAATTATATCGAAACATAAATTAAAATAATTGCAACGCACTGATATATTTAAAATTTAAAACATAACCAAAACAAATTTTGTGTAAGATCAATATAGAAAATTTCAAATAAATAACTTAAAATAAGTAAAATCTAAAATTTAAAACCAGGGAGGAAGGATCGAACCTCGATTGTGATGGCAACTATCCACATATACAACAATTGGGCCAAGGAGATGGTTTGATAGGTTCTTTTTTTTTAATAATAACTTTTAATCTACTTTCATTAGTTATTAGTATTTACATCTTGTAAAATTTAAATGCTTAGTGACAGGTGATTAGATTCTCTTAAGTAAATATATATACAAACTATAATATTTAAATACAATATTAAAAATATTATTCATCAACATTGCTCGTCGATAGTGTATATAATTAAACGTGACTGCATAAGTATTTTTTACAATGCCTTAACCATCATATAGTTTTTTTCTGTTGTAGTATATTTTATTTGCGAAATGTGTCATTCAGATAAGTGCAACGTCAATATCTTCTGAACAAATTGTTTAACAAAGTCGACATCTTGTCACATTCACGTGAGCACGTGATCTCCAAATGGTGCAAATGAATCCATTCCTCTTACTTTAACAGACACATTTTCTTTTAGTATTTAATCACACAAATGTTATTAAAAAATAACAATAAGATACATAAATCTATAACGATTATGTTAATAGACAGGTAGGAATCTAAGCCAGTTAAATCATAACAAGTCCACAGCGTTTAATTTCTCATGTATTCAAACCATACTTAATGTTATAGTTTCGATTCATCATAAACGCCGGTAAAACCAAACAAAAACGTTACTATAATAACGATTTGACACAAAAAAATCATGATAAAATATTATGATTCATCGTAAATACTTTTGTCATCAAATAAGATTATAATAATAACGAACCCTCACATATATTCAAACCATATGGTCTTTTTGTTAGTAGAAATAATAACCACAATATAGTCTTTTTTACAAATATAAAAATGCAAACAAATATAAATAACATCTACTTTCACAAAAATAAAATATAAGAAATTTGATATTACAAACATACAATTATTTAATCTATAAGTCCAAAACACATAGAAAAAGTTAAATAAAAAAGAAAGTAGAAAGAATAACTTTTAGCAGGGGTTAATCCCCAAAGTTCATGATTAGATTTGATTCGGGCCCAAAAGACAAAGATATTCAAAAATTAGGGCACTGATAACAATTAACCAACCCACCCCCAAATCAAATCACCCCATTCACATTCAAATCCAAATCAAGTGAAAACAGCACAAAACACAAAACACAAAACACAAAACACAAAACACAAAACACAAAACACAAAACACAAAACACAAATAAACTCCACCCAATTTCACTTCAAGCCGCTCACAGACGGCCATCTTCACCCACCAACACACACAGTTTAAATCTCTCTTATTTCTTTCAACTTTCAACCTCCATTAATCTCTCTTCTGCCGGCTAATAATAATAGTAATATTATTACTATTATTATTATTATTTCATTTCTCTCACTTCCATTTGCTTGCTTTTATATCGCATTTCTCATTCGACGTTGACACTGTCCCGATTCTTCGCAATTTTCACGTCTATTGCTTCTACCTCTGTTGCTTCAAGGCTCTGTGTAGAAACAGCTTCAGTAATTCGATTGAATTTGTGTTTTAATGGCGAAGATCTCACAGAAGAAGAACGCGACATCAAATTCAACCGATGAAATTAAAACGGTTGCTGTTAAAGCGAAGAGAACGCGTAAAACGGTTCAGAGAGACTCACCACCGCAACGGAGCTCTATATACAGGGGCGTCACCAGGTGCGCTTTCGATCTGGAAGTAATTTGAGTGTTTAATCAAGTAATTTGAATGTGTAATGAAGTAATTTGTGTGTTCAATCAAGTAATTTGAGAATTGATTTCGTTGAATGTGAAGGCATCGATGGACTGGTCGTTACGAAGCGCATTTGTGGGATAAGAATTGTTGGAATGAATCGCAAAACAAAAAAGGACGACAAGGTTTTCCTTCATTCTGTTTGAGATTACATCGTGATTAACTTTCACTGATTTGATTTTAGTTTTGTTAGTTACTAACTACGAAGTGCTAATTTGAGTTTCATTTTTGTTTGGTTTTTGATGATTTTGGTGGTGATGGATTGATGGATGCAGTATATTTAGGTAAGCTTGGCATCTATATTATATTTTATTAATAATTTTATATTAAGGTTCTCGATTCATACAACCGCAGGATAAACGGTCGTTTACATAAAACTGTAGTTTATAGTTATTTAACAAAAGATAAACTATTATTTATGCAAGGTAAAATCTTCATACTTTAACAAAAGGGTAACTAAGGTGGACATGTGTCATCATCACATTTCGTCTCACTAAAAATTTCACGCTTCTCTCTCTTATTAAATATCTCATTAATTAATTACTAATTTTAAATTAAAAAAGATATATTTTTATTGATTATTTTTCTAAGTAAATAATTTTTTATAAAATAAAATTTACTTATAAAACATCGAATTTTAAAAAATATAAAATATTTTAAAATTGATGTTTGTAAGTAAATTTTTTATATACAAAAAATAAATAAAATTGGGAGTTATAATAAGTTTTAAAATTTTACATTTTTTTAAAATGTTTGCTTTAAAACAAAAATATATTTTTTCTTTTGGAGAAAAATTAAAAATTAAAAAAATTAAAAAGTTGATATCATTGTTTTATTATTGATAATCCGTACTTATATATGATTTTAATTATGTTTTATCTTAAAATATCGTTTTATAACTAATAAATTTTTTTCCTATTTGATATTTTATTTTTCAAACCGTGCATTACACGGGTTCACTAAAGATAGTACAATATATGATGTTAAATGGTGCATGTAAAGTTGTAAACTAGGAGCTATTAAATTATTAATATTAATTATATTATAAAAAATGAAAAAAATAGTTTTGATTTCAAATAATTTTCAAATAGAACGAGAAACTTATCCAAACTCGTGATATGTAGGTGCTTACGATGATGAAAAAGCCGCGGCACATGCGTATGACTTGGCAGCATTGAAGTATTGGGGACAAGACACCACCCTCAATTTTCCTGTAATTTTTTAAAATTTTTAACAAGTGTATAAGCATTTATTTCTTGAATTTAAACTTGTAGTTATTAAAGAATCTGAATTAGTGGTTTTTTTATATTTGTTTTACAATATATTGCAGCTGGGAACATACAAAGATGACCTTCAAGAAATGGAGAGTTTGTCTAAAGAGGAGTACATTGGATCTTTAAGAAGGTAAAATTCACCACAAAATGTTTTAATAACGAACCACATTTTGTCATTTAATAGCTTGTAATGTTCCTATATTTTCTACAAATCATATATATGTCTATATTTTAGATATAATTTATTGTTTAAGTCTACATCCTTTTATCTCTATAGTCATAAAAAAATGAACACGTTTTTATTTTGTATTATATTTCCATGAGTTTGTATGTTCTCTTCGAAAATAAATTGTTCCTTGTCATATAAACTTTTATAGAGAATTTGATTTTTTAAGAATTACCAAGTTTGTCAGTCACGTTTGTAGATTTCCAAACTTGTATGATTAGCATATATAAATTTTGTTGTCATGACTATAGAGCTAAAAGTTTATATGCTGTATATTAATATAGCCTAAAAATAGATTTGTGATTTTTTTTCTTATCTAACTATCATGATATAATTGTTATCATAGAAAAAGTAGCGGTTTTTCTCGAGGAGTTTCAAAGTACAGAGGCGTAGCAAGGTATCATGTCACACGATAGTACTATTTTTGTCCATTGGTATTTGGAGGATGATAACAATAGTGTTGTGGTTAAATTGGCAAGTGTTTTATTATTTCTATTTAATGTGTAGGCACCATCATAATGGTAGGTGGGAGGCTCGAATTGGACGTGTTTTTGGCAATAAATATCTTTATCTGGGAACATATGGTAAATTCTTATTTTATTTGTGCTTTAATTTGTTATTATCATGAAATTAATCCAATCAAATCAAATGTACCTTGCTACAAATGAAAACAACAAAACCCTGAAAAACAACAAAAATAATATATAATTTAAAATTTAGAAGGCGTTTCTGTTTGTTGTCAACTTTAAAAATCTCTTTCAAAAGAAATAGACTTATTAAATAAAAAAAATCCCAAAAATAAATGTAATATATCGAATCATATAAAGTTATACATAAACATAAATAAAATAAATGAGGATGTTGTTCAGTAGTTGGTATAATAGATTACCAACCTTCAACTGCTAACTAGTGACGTTATGAAAATTAAAAGCTGGTTTCTACGTGATTTTCAACCCCATCACTCCATGGCCCCAACTCCCAACCTTCCACCAAATATTTCATGCACGTAATTATTTAATTATTTTTAGTTTAAATTCAAAGTAAAATATATTACAAAAATAAAAATGTCTATAACAATAATAGATTTAATCACACAAGATGTTTCATGCAGCCAAATGTTTCATTAGTGTAAAAATAATAATAATAATAATAATATTAATAAAAATAACATAATAAAACTATGATCAGTAAATGCGGTGGGGGCGCATGCGCCGTGAGGCCACGACGAGCCTCAGCGCCGCTCAGCCCCACCGCTGCCGCCCCCTTTCACACCGCAAATTTTTGTTTCCACAGCATGTTCTCACTGTTCATTGTGTTGTGTGTGGGGGGGTTTAGTGGTGTAGTGTGGCATGATGTGACACTGGCAACACCGTCACGATCAAATTTAAGTATATGGTTAGTGTGTTGTAATGTGACGTAAAAATTATTATTGGTGGATATTTGGTGTAGTGCGGTGTGTATGGTGTGGGTACCCTCACCACCCTAACAATATTAACAAAAAAGTAACAATACTAAAGTGGAAATACAAAAAATTAAAAATAATAATACTTGTAGCAATAGATAAATAAAAAAAGTAATAATAGAAAAGTGGTTGCGGCTGGTGAACACTTGACCTACTCGTTGAAAGTAAGCATGCTATCCAACCATGTTGCTTGTGTTTTGTTATCCGTACAACATAGAAAGTATGAAAAAAATTAAAAGAAAACGTGGGTTTTGTTAATAAGCGTACAAAATGAAATATGAAATTATCACACAATAAAAAGTAACAATCACATAAAAAGAATTATCTTTGTGTGAAATTATTATGTAAAGACTGAATTACTACACGAGAACATCTTTCTCATGATAATTTTATCATTACATTAATTTTATCTTTTGCATAAATAATTTCAACTCATACATGATAATTTCATCGTTACGTAATAATTTTCTGCCATTCATACAACAAAAAATTTTGTATTCCAACCATCCCCCTATAACCTAGGATAACCTCTTGTAGACATTGTGAAATTTGATCGTATTTTTTACTATTTAGTTATAATAAATAATAATAATAGTTATTTGTAGGGTAAAAGTTAAAAGTTAAATTTCAGATATACCCCTGAACTTTTGTCACATTTTCACTCAGCTACACAAGAAGAAGCCGCAACTGCATACGACTTGGCAGCAATAGAGTACCGAGGACTTAACGCCGTTACAAATTTCGACCTCAGCCGTTACATCACGTGGCCAACACCCAACCAATCAGATTCAACCACCTCAGTTTCCACCTTCGACCTCAACCCACTCCCTAACCATAGTCAAGATCCACCGTTAACCTTCGTTTACCATCAACCGGAGACCTCAAGCTCCGGCGAAACAACCACCACCGTACTCCAGCCACCACGTACCTCCGCCGCCGGAGGCACCGGTTCCTCCGCCGTAGGGTTACTATTGCAGTCAGCAAAGTTCAAAGAAATGCTTAAGCGAAACTCGCCGGCGGATTCATCTTCGCCGACGCCGGAGTCAGATCCGCCGCGGCGGAGCTTTCCCGACGATATACAGACGGATTTTGGGTGTCATGAATTAAATAGCTATGCGGAGGGAGAAGATAATATTTTTGCGGATTTAACACAGCCTATGTTCCAGTGTGAGCTTGATGCTTAAATCGGTGGTGAATTTAGCAGAGGAATGATGATTATTTTTTGAATAGTGACCGAAGTGGCTTCGATGATGATGATGATGATGATGACGGTGATTGGAGCAGAGGTTCAACTATGTTGAGGGTAACGATGATCTTAGGGTTTTTTATTTGACTTGATGATACTACATGACGGGCGTGTTTACTAGATTAGAGGTTTATTATTCGTTTTCTCTAATTTTATTTTTTTAATTCTCTGGTTTTCAACTTTTAAGTATGCTAGTAATTGTAGATATACTTATGGCATAGACATTCATTTATTTCTATATTTCTTTCCTTTTCTCCGGAAATAGAAAATCAATAAAAAATGTTGAATGGATTTAAAAGTCTTGTTATTTTGTTGTTTCTTTTTATCTTTATGATTTTCTATACTTCTATTTGTAAATGATATTATGATATTTTACTTGATTAAAGAACGAAGGATCACTTATGTAGATGAAATGAGCTACAAAAGAAGACATCGGTTAGGACCAGTCTTTTTTATAGTAGAAATTTATATATGGCATGGTCGGAATGCAAGGTCAGGGTGATAAATCGTTGGGCACAAATTGATTGTTGTAGGTTATTTGGTTCACTCACTAATCTATTGATTTAAAATCACCGGGTACAAACCAAAATAAAATAAGATTTTATTTTAAATTTAATTTAGTTCGTTGGGACGTTGGGTTAACCAAGTGCTCTTTATAACACATTATTGGGTTATTTATCAATTATCATAAAGGATCAAAACTATACTTTCATATAAACTAATATTCTTTAAACTTTTTGAAAATGAATCTTATCGAGGTTGCGTTTTAACCTACATTTGGTAGTCGGCTAGTAGCCGCCAGTGTGTCTGTTAAAGCTTCATTGATTGATTATTGGCCAGTCTAAACGAAAACCACTCGTGTTATATGGTTGTATGATTTGTCTTTATCGCCCGTATGAAGTGTTTTCTAGTTATACGGTTTGCATGATATAAATATAGAATGCTTCGAGATTGAATAGCATTTTGATTAGCACAGAAGATACTAATATGACGGCACACACAATTGATAGAGGCAATACAAGCTGTATAACCATTTTTTCACCGTCATACAGGCCGTACCGCTATACATAAATGCCAAGCGGAGCACCTAATTTGATTTGACTTTGTATTCAGATATATGTGTTAGTAATGTCAAACTAAGCTAGCTCCTGGTGTCACAACAAGAAATTAGATGCAATTGATATCAATAATGGACATCACAGATAGACAACAACTAATTAATTGCCTCTAGAAGCATTTTAAAATAGGAGATGCATCATCATAAGGAATGATAGAGAGAATTCAAAGCTAAATTAATTTTGCTTTTCAATTTCTGCTCATAAACGCCTTGGCGATTATCATCGTCACATTGTGCAGCAAAGCTTTGAATCGATAGAAGCCAAACATATGCTGAAGGCTTGATAACCAGTTAGCGGGTATCTGAAAACAAACACCAAGCTTATAATTTCTTGAACATAACACATATTTGATAAAGATAATGTTGTAAATAAACTTGCTGTTTCTAATTTCTTTACCTGTAATCCATAACATATTTGGATTTTGCTACCCTTCCAAGTTGCAAAATTGTTTGTCTTCCATCTTTCTGAACAAAGAGAAACATGGATTATATTGCTTTCATTCTTTCTACTAACTTTCGACCAATTTACTTACGAATGAGTAGCTTTTGGTTGTAATTTATAACTTCCTAGATTAATACATGTTTAGAATATAAATTACTGTTATAACATAAGTTTTGCAATCATATTTAACGCACTAACTGTACAAAAACCCAACGAACTCGACTTGCTTCACAGGTAACCCAACCTGCCCGCCGGGCAATTTTCTTAATATTCCAGGGGAAATTGTGTTTACCTCCATGGTCAACTGGAAATTCTTGACCGAACTCTGGATTTTAAGTCCTGGTTTTCCCCTATTTCTGAAATCCAATTCATATTGCTTCGTAATCTAGAGCAGAACAGACTATTTAGATGATAATATTCATTTTTTTAGATCATTTAGATGTTGATAAATGTGAATCTTACATTGTTGTAGTGTGGAACTCTTGAGAACAGTTGATGTACTCGGTCCATTCTCTCTTCCCAATTGTTAGGTAGCCCATTTATATGTTGTGCCTGGACAAAGTTATGTAATATTAGAGCTATATGTTGTATTCAACAGTGAGTAAAATTCTAAAAAGTAATATCTTTGAAACATCTGAAATGGGTGGAACGGGTCAAAATCAACCCAAGTGTATATAAATGCATAAAACCCGCTAAATCATTTTATCAAAAATCAGATCATTGTCAGATCATTATTGACACACTAATTATTTTTTTAGAGAGACCAAGTTTTTGAACAAAAAGAATTTTGCGCCAACACAGTCTGAACCGACCCGTTTTACTCACAACCCAACCAACCGGCCTCCATATACGTGCTACACTCCTATATTTGTAGATTGTTGTAACCTGAGCTGTATTCTTCAATTGCATAGATTGGTGTTTTGGAAGCCACACCTTCATGCTCCTGTAACTTCCTGTCCATGTTGCTATTGTAGGCGCGAACCTAGTCGGGAGTACGAAAAGGGGTTTAAAAACATTAGTAAATAAGTTTAAAGGTTGGATTTAAGAGCATCATAATTGTGAAATGCAAAGAGAGATCATGCTTACGAAACTAAGGCTAAAAGTTTGGACTGTTTGGTCACGGAATTAAGCCGCCTTCCCTGCAACCAAATCAAATAATGTGACGATTTAGGAAGTTGTATGCATTACAATGGTAAACTTTCGGCGCGTATAACTTATATTCTAAAAGTCATTATTTGACCCAATAAAATACAACCCAAATCAACACATTAATAATCAAACGAGTCAAAAATACACAATTTTGATTGCAGAGAAGTTGAGAAAACAGACCTGATCCCATATGTGATATTTTGAACCCATGAGATTGGCTGTTACACTCCCTACATAACTGTCATCTGCACAACACAATATGCCCTTTGTATCCTGAGCAATTATGAATTCGGATCTTCGGTTATGACGCCTATGATAAGCTACAGCAAGCTTCCTATTTTGTCTTCCTTGACCCTCCTATATATATGATATATCACAATTCCTAAGTTATTAATCACAAATGATCAACATTACAATATCATAACATTGAAAATAAAATGCAAATATAACATAGTTTAAAAGCTTAAAGGCTACATTACATTGGTGTAGAGAGTGTAAAGACTTCCTCCATTCAACCCATCAACCGATTTCTCCTTCACAATAATACAACTACATCTTCCGATATCCACAGGCAAGGGTCTGCACAATAAAGACCTGAAAACAAACATACACAAATGTTGAAACTGATTATTTGTGTATTGTATCTTGAAATGATCAGTTCCGAATAAATAACTTCAAACTGTTTATTTAAAACTGCTTATTTCACTCATAAACACACACACACACACACCCACACACACCTGTTGGGGATTGTAGACCATGAGGAAGCAGGTGCAGACTCAGAATCAGAAAAATCCCAAATATTCCCAGAATTGTTTTTGCTCGAATCAAGTGGCTCGTAGAAATTTGACCCAAAGTTCGTATTCGGGTCATTCAACTGCATACAAAACTGCAAAGAAGACGGCTTCCAACCCTTATCTTTCAACCGAGACTTCGCCATAGGCGTTTGTTTCGACACGAGAACATTAGAATCCACATTCTCCTTGTCTGCAACAGGGTCTGAGCTCTTTTTCACCACCCTATTGGGTTCCGAATTCTCTTTATCATCCGACACCTTCGCGGTGATTTGACCGTTGTTGACCGCAAAAACGCCATTGTTGTCATCATTAGAGCTTCGATTATGGTTGAGCTCTGCAAGGGGGATGGTATTATTTTTGGTTTTTAACATTTTGAATAAGTTTAGAGTTTGAGAGCTGATAAACAAGAAGATTTAGGTGAGTATTTGAGAGTTGAGTACTGTTAAGTTTGAATTTGAAAAAAATGGTGGCTTTGGGAAGTGGGTTAAAAACGTTGGATTTATGTTTGTGGAGTTTGGTTCCTAATAACGGTAACTATTAGGATTTGGAAAATTGAGATGTGTGCGTACAAGCGGGAACAACGTTTGAACAGGTAAAATGGGGTTGGTTGGTGTGTACTAAATGATATGGTGGGGTCATAGTTATTATAACTAATGAAAGAATTCAATTATTGCAATTTCTTTTTGAGTTGTAAAAAGGGGTTAAGTCTTCTTACCGAAAGGACTTTTGCGTCCACTAAAAACATAACTTTATAAATTTGTATGTGAATGTCAGGGGTGTGTTAGGAGTATACCTGTTAAGATACACAAATGTTTTGCATACAATACAACATGACAGACTATACAATTCGTATACATCTATAAGAGTCGTATGGTCATAATATTAGATGTCTGGTTAACTCATCAGGAATATAACATAACTTTAGATATTTATTTCGAAGATAAAGTTTTATATGTAAGACGATTTTCCTTTATTTAAAAAATCAGAAAGTTTGAATCATATAACATTTATGTGTAAATGAATATAAGTTATAACATGATTAAATTAGCAGTTGTTTCAAAAACGTATATATGTATACTTAAAAAGGGTGGACGAAACCTTAAATTTAAACTTGATTAAATAATAAGCTAAAGATTCAAAATAGATTATTGTTGTTTTAAAAGAAAAGTATTTTTTTTTTTTTTGAAAGGTGAAAAAAAAAAGAAAAGTATTTGTGTACGTGTTTTTACATTGTTTCCCAGATGTGAATAAAATATTTGTCTATTCAATTTGTATATATTTACTCAACAGCAAACAAATTTTATAATCATCAAATTGATGATCTCTAGGTCAGGATCTAAATTGCTTGAAGATGAGCAAATGATTTGAAATATACATCTTGTTGACCTTTAAAATATTAAATTTAAACTTACTATCATCATTGTTATATTTTGAAATGATTATAAGTCTAAAAGAACATTATTGATATTTCTAAATTTAGTAATATTATAAAGACAAGGGTAGATGTAAAAAGAACTTTTATGGGGTTTTAAATTTTTAAGGTATTCCAGTGTCTTTCAAGAGTGAATTATCGTGGACCAAATCATTGAAATTTTTTTACCATATTAAGTTGGATCACTTAATTTGGGTGTTCCGCGTATTGATCTAAGGTTATTTATTTAGATCGTAAGTTTATAAATCCAACATACTTTAACAACCTAAAGGCGTCCTGTACTTTGTTCATAGCTTTATTTTGTTAAAAATTTTCATATTGCTTAAAACTAACAACTAACAAGTTAATGCTTAACAGAAAAGTATAAATTAAAAAAGATAACATATGAAAGTAACCGATCTTAGAATACTATCAAAGTGGGAATCCAACCTTTAACTATTTAATCTTCAG
>BJCN01332356.1:0-10723 GCA_018326445.1 Flaveria brownii
ATAAAACCTTATAAATTATTATAGTTTTTTTTACTTCTTTGAATAATATATATATAATATATATATATATATATATATATATATATATATATTCCAAGAAAATATAAATTTATTCCGGGTTGTTAAATATGATCATTTGACAAATACCAAATTGAAACCTTAAGTACTCGTTGATTCGTTAAACTTGTTATAATTAAGCTTAAATCTTGTAAATATGTACATTTAGGTGCCTTGTGATGGTTTACGTTGGAACGACGCATATTATTTTCTTATTAATCATCAATTACATATTTATTGATCATGTGAGTATTTCTATACCCCTTTTTTCCTATTTTCACACTTTGGAGTGAAACATGTTACCTTATAATCATTGCACTTGTAAATTCGTTTGATTCTTGTAAACTCTTAGCAATTCACTTATATATTGTGGTTAGTTGATCTTTGTAATTGCCATGTAGTGACGATTATATGTACAATCATTAACTATTGCTAGCCTGGTGACGTCATAGATCTATGGGCTTGACAAGCCTGCTTGGTTAATCCAAGTACACTTAGCTAATCGTATAAACTTGTAAACGTGAAAAACTTGTAAACTGTCAAGGTTTGATTGTGCATCTATCTTACATCCGTAGTTACTTTGTTCACTAATTTATAACATGAATTGCCATCTTTTATATACTTATGCGTTGAAAACTATGGAAATCTCACCAACATGATATTGACCTTTTATTTTTAACATGTTTCAGGAGACGCGCAAGTTTGATTGCCACCTTTGAAGCTCATTCACATCTAGGAAGGGACCTAGTTAAATAAATGAAAGAACTTGAAATATTTCTTATTATGTATTTTGATTTCTTATTTGAGACTTATGTTTGTAATGTTACATCTGAAACTTATGATAATAATATTTGCATTTAAAGATAGCGTATGTGGCTGTGAACAATCTTAACCCTCGCATCTCAACGATTCCGCCGTTAAGGTTGGGGTGTGACAACCTTGCCTTGTAAGTTTGAGCATAGTTCATTGATCTATTAAATTGCTTACATGTTACACTGAGACTAAAAATTGCATATTTGTTGAATAAAGATCATTAGTTCATAAGCTACGAACATCTAGTTAAATCACGTTGCAAGATGTAAGGTTTACACTTAACATCTGATGCAACCAAAGCACCCAAAGAGCTCTCAGCATGCATGCATGAAGTGCAGAGTAAAGTTACTTCGGAAATTTTACACAACTCTAAAGGAACAAGCTAGGTGAAAAATTTTCCGAAGCCAAATAGCAAAATCTTCCAAAGACAAAGATGAATTCTTCCGAGGCTTTAATGACAGTCTTTTGATGCCAAAGATTAATTTCTTCCAAAGACAGAGAAGACATGCTTTCTCTGATCAGCTTTTGACAAAAAAACTAAACAACTTACCACCGCCACCTCTTAAGACTCGCCAACTTAGAAAACTTGGTGAAAAGGTCCATGCTTTTTTCAACTATAGATTATGGTCATTTGTCAATAACTTTCTACTTTTGTACCTTATATCCTTCTTGTATTATATTAGGATGTGAGTTATAGCATGTCATATTCACAAATCAAAACACAATCTACCTTTTGAATATACACTGATCTTGTTGTCTAGATTAGTATTTCCAGCTGGGTTTCAAAGTATAGCCGATTATAGGATGTGGTATATAGTGTCGCAAGTACTTGTATTTAACTTTATGCTTTGTAAAACTTGGGAAAAAACTTAAGAGCAATATATAGCATTCTTGAAAACCAAATACTATCTTGTTCTTGTTCTTCATTTTGTCTCATACTTACTTGTGTTCTTAGAATCATCAACAAACACCTGATTGCCTATTTGATGTGTTAAGTGTTTTAAGTCTCTCCTCATTATGAAACTATTGCATTGACCCCCTTCAACGGTCCTGCAATTGGTATCAAAGCATTTTATGCTCTTGATTGTAATCTTAAATCCCTTTAGCTTCACAAAATACTTAACAACTCAAATGGTAGCTCTTACCAAGGTTGAGTTGGAAACCGGTATTATGACAAAATCTTCACTGATCCTAATGACTTTGATATTTGGTGCCAAAGAATGGAAGACTTTACCAAGTCTCAAGACAGCAGGATGTGGGGATCTGTTGTCTCGGGAACTCATATACCATGCACCTCTTCAATTGCTGCTGGTGGTAGGCATGATACCAAATGAAGTGGCTGGGTACTAGAAAAAGAATGGAAGAAGATTGATGTCGATCAGAAAGCCATGTCGCCCTCCAAACTACTTTTCCAAACTCTATCTACATAGCCTTCAAGAAGTGGAAAAATACTAAGCAACTATGGGATGCACTGAAGCTCATGTATGAGGGGTCTAAAGATGCAAAAGAGAACAAGAAAGACCTCTTAAAGCAGTAGTTTGAGAACTTCACCTTCAAGATAGGTGAAACCATGACTCAACAATACTTCAGGTATTTTGAGATTGTCGATACTCTAATGGATGTTAGAGTAACTCTTGAGAAC
This sequence comes from Flaveria brownii, assembly GCA_018326445.1. Classification (NCBI taxonomy): domain Eukaryota; kingdom Viridiplantae; phylum Streptophyta; class Magnoliopsida; order Asterales; family Asteraceae; genus Flaveria; species Flaveria brownii. The sequence continues at coordinate 2,513 of BJCN01332356.1, forward strand.
AGGGACATTGTAAGGAAGTTTATGTCCTCTCTTCCTAGACAATGGACATATTATTGTCTAGTCATTAAGATATGGTATCCTCAGTGGATACTAGATGGAGATGAACATGCAAAATCCATCTGGTAACTCTAACAATTAGCAGAGTTAAGCCCTTCATGTGGTTGAAAGGGATTGTAGAGAACAATAACATCATCTGATATGTTACCCTAAAAACTCATAAAAAGGTCCTTTCATCACCTTCCCTGAGATACCAAGGGAGAGCTATATCCAAGGAAGCCCATTCCAACAGACAAGCTCTTCTCAAGCCTTTATGTCTACTGAGGAAAGCAGTGGAAACCTCCCCTTCACTCTTGAAGACTTAGACTATATCTATCCAAATGATATGGAGTATATAGAGATAGTCCAACAGATGGCTCTTCTCAATCACAAAGCCAAGAAGTTCTACAAGAGGACAGGCAGGAAGTTTCCAAGCAATTCAACCTATGGAAAGTTTGGGCTGGACAAAAGCAAGGTGAAGTGTTACAACTATAACCAAATAGGACACTTTTCTAGGGAGTGCAAGGCACCAAGGAGAAATGGTGGCCAAGCATAATCCAGACCAAACTGCACTGATGGAGCTCTACACACTGGGAAGCACAAGTAGCAAACTACAGTTGCTGTTGAAAAAAGAGGCTTTGATTAGAGATTTCAGGTTGAAGATGCATCTCCAAACCAAGCACTGATGGCAGATCATGAAGAAGCCAAGGTATTGGAACATCTTTGTACTCCTAAATTTATTGCTAAATTTAATCGATACAAGTCCTACAACCTAGAGATGAGATTGGACCTTGAGTCCTTAAACATCTTAAAAGTTGATTTTAAAATAGCTGAAAATGATTGTAAACATAAAAATTAAGATCTAAAGAAAACCATTTCAACTCGTAGGCATGAAGACATAAACTAGAGGACTCAAATCAAAGATCTCATCACCAAGTTAACTGAATGTTAGGCTGAGCTTGAAAATGAGACCTTCAAGAACATTATATCCCCATCCTTGATTGAAAAGGTTCGTTATCATAATAAGCAGGGACTGGGATCTACTGAGATAGCTCCTCTACACACTCTACTATATGTAAGATCTGCAAGATATGAAAGTTGTCAAGATAAGCTTCACCTCATAGACCCCATTTAAGAAGGGGATGAAGATGAAGATGAGATAGTGAAGGGAAGACCACCATAGGTGCCAAATGGGGTTTTAGGAACAAGAAGGATGATAGAGGACTTGTCATCAAGAACAAGGCCAGGCTAGCTGTTCAAGGACACACAAAAGAAAAGGGGATTGACTACACAGATTTTTTTGCTCCAGTGGCAAGACATGAAGTTGTTATGATATTCCTTAATTTTACTGCATCCAAGGATTTCAAGGTCTACCAACTTGATGTCAAGTGTGCTTTTCTATATAGGGTGATTGATAAGGAGTTGCATGTCAAACAAGCTCCTAAATTTGCAGACCCATATCATCCTGATTATGTCTGCAAGCTTGATAAAGCTCTTTATAGGTGACACCAAGCTATAAGGAGGTGGTATGAGACACTATCTTAGTATCTCTGTTAGCATGGCCACAAGAGGGGTACTATAGATGAACGCTCTTCATCAAAGGAACATTAAATGACTTGATGCTGGTTCAAGCGTATATAGATCACATTATATTTGGGTTACCTAATCCAAAGCTTTACAAAGACTTTAAGAAGCTGATGAAAAATAGATTTGAAATGAGTGTCATGGGGGAACTCAATTTATTTCAAGGTATTCAAGTAAAGTAGGTTGGCAATGGCATCTTCATCACTAATAATGAGAATGTCAAGCTTGAAATAAAATAAAATGCTGAAAGTAAATATGATAGTGAGGTTAAACCTCATTAAGATTTGAAAAAAATAGATAATGTTTCATCTACTTCTAAAGGTAAAGCTCAAGCTTCCATTAGTGAAAGGAAAAGCCCTAGTGAATCATCTCCTAAAAACAAATCAATTGTCAGAACTTTTTGAAAAGCAAAACCAAATGTTTGTTTTGACATTTGTTCTAGAAAATATGTTGATCAACAGGAGAACCAATCAAAAAGAAATTTGAAAGTGCAAAAATAGCTAATTAAACCTCAATCAATTAGACTTATGAAATAATCTAATGAGGTTAAAAGATCTGCCTTTTCCTTATCATCATAAATCAAATCAAAGTCATATTAAAAATGTTTCAACTATAGAAAACATCAACTTCATAAGAAACAAATCAACCAATGTATTGTGATTTATGTGATATGTATGTTCAATCACAACACAACAAAATATAACTTTAAAAAGTATTGTTAGGTTTGTGACATGCACAATCATTCAACTATTGAGTGTTTCTTTAACAAATATTATGAAGTGTGTCATATGACCAATAACAACATAATTATTGTTTCTTTAAAATGAATGGTTTAAGATCACCTCAGAACAAGCCAGTTTCACCAATATCATCAACCCATGCCAATCATAACATTCCTTTCAAAAATCATGTTAGAATTTGAAAACATGTCAATGAATTTAAAGATACACGGCACCCCAGATCTATCATGGCAAATCATCAAATATCATTAAATGACTGAGAATTTGAAAAGATCTGTGAATACTAATCTTACAAATCAAAACATGTAAATTACCAATAAAAACAGTAGCAGTTTCTTCCTAATAACAAAGAATAATATTTTGATGACACCTCAGACAGCATAGATGAAATTTAGTATGTTAAACCAAAAAGGATATTGTTGGACTCAACAAGTGCATTAAAAGGATAATGCTTTCCATAATCAAACATAATATGTTATAACATCCAAACAATCATTAACTAACATATTAGTATTATTAAAATTCATAACAGACACTAATCATTGTGTAAATTTATTTTTCAGGTCTGTAGATGAAAAAGAATTTTTGCACAAGTGTCCATGCTAGATGAAGAACCTTCCACAGCAGATGAACTAGCGTCTGCAGGGGATAAAGAAATGATCTAAGTGTGTATAGCGGATGAACAAAGCATATATAGTGGATGACCAAGTCCAAAGCTGATGAACTATTCACAGCGGATGTTCATCCGGAATGGATGAACACTCCACTGAGGACAACTACCAAGTCAATCATACATCAAGTGTTCACAACGAACATCATCCAAGACATAACAGACAACTTGTTTAACACCCGCAACAGACAAAAATCTTGCATAGCGAACAGTTTATCATCCATAACAGATGACCTAGACTTAGGATTTCATGTAGTTCTATTTTACATAAGGGTATTTTTGTAATTGTACATAGCTTCTTGTATAGGCTATAAATAGCAGTATACCCTAATCCATCGTAAGCTTTTAAACATTCAATACAGTCAAGCATTTAATATTATCATTCAAGCATTCAAACACACAAACACAATCATACACACACGAATATTTATATCATCAATCATGGGTTTCCGCACCATTATTATTGATTGTTGAATATATAACAAATTGTTGTTATATTTTGAGAGATTGAAAAGTTCAAGTGATTTAGAGTTTTCATCAAGTGGTATCAGAGCCTTTGCACAATTAACAAACTGATTTTTTATCCTCTCATTCAACACAATGGAATTTGTGGTTCATTAGCTTCATAAGATATATTTTTGAGCTGAAAATCATCACAAAACTCTCTTCTACTCTAAATATTCAACAACTGTAGAAATATGATTCATTAATCTATTTTTGAGCATTTTGTAGAAGAATCTGTGGTGTTGAAGTTCTACACATCATTCAAACACTATTTTCTTAAACACAATCGTCATAAAACCTCAAAACCTCATTAGTTCTAAGGTTTTTGATAAAACAATCATCGTGTGCTGTATCATTTGATCATTCAAACGCTGTTTTTTAACATTTTGAGTCATTCTAAGTGTTTGAAATCGTCATATTCAAGAGTACACACACTTGAATCAGGTTTATATTCTTCAATCAACCAACCAATTGTTGATTTTGTGAAGAACATTACAGCCGCAAATAAACTCTAGGATAAACCCTAGTTTTTGTTCATCCACAAACCTTGATGATCTATGATGACTATGTTCATTCATCATTAAAATCGAAGAAGAAACATAATCTTCTTTTGAATTTTTGAAAAAGTTACTTTTTGATCCAAAATATTAACTTTTAAAAACATATTATTTGTTTTTAGGGTTCTAAGTGTATTTGACTGACATCATTAAAGGGTTTAGACTGATTGACATTCCTCGAATAGAATATTCTCTTTACATAACCGACACATAACTGTGAGCTCACCTTGGACATTAATTAATTTAAATTAATAATTCATTTTATTTAGTAAACAAATTTAAATGCTGACATCATGAAGAAACAAATCCTATTGACCTTAGGATAAATTCATTTTCGCACCAAGATAAATTATCAAACAAATTTTAACTTCAATCGTTAAGTGTAAAATTCAACAAAATGTCTGATGAAATTTTAGGGTCAAAGAGTGGTCTCAAACCACCAAGACTCAAGAACAAAGCAGAATTCAAACAATCGAAAATAATGTTTAGAAATTGGATTATTCTTAAAGAACCAGATCTATGGACATCGATAACTAACGGACCATGCATTCCTGTGACTCTTGGTCCAGATTACATCATACAAAAACCAATCAGCTTAAAAAGTGTAGTTGGTGATGACCTAAAGAAGTTCAAAACAGACATGAAGGCTTATAACATACTGGCTATGACTCTACCTTTTCAGATCCTTACTAGAGTTGAAAACTTTAAAACTGTCCATGAACAATGGATGGTACTTCATACCATGTGTGAAGGCAGTGATGAAATCAGGGAAATCAAAAAGGAAAAATTGGGGACCCAATATGAAACCTTCCATCATGTGCAGGGAGAATCCATACCACAATAACTTCACAGATTTGTTCAACTAGTAAATGAGATGATAGTCTATGGTCTAAAATATGAATTTGCGGAGATCAACAAGAAGATGTTGCATACACTTCTAGAGAGTTGGACTTAGTAAGTATCTCTGATGAAAGCAACATTGGATCTAGGAGCATTATCATTAAATGTGACAGTTGATAAAGTAGATGCACTGGAGTTAGATGAAAGATCCAGGAATAATAGTACAGTCAGACATGTTGAATCTTATAAATTTAAAGAAATGCAACAAACAGATAGTGCATTCTTAACTTGCACTGGTGAGGAGGAAGATGAAGAATTCTTAGATTCAAGTGAAACCTTATTCTTCTCTGTTCCTGAATCGTCTCAGAACAAACAAAAGTCTAAAAAGACTGTCGTATATGCTTCCCATGAAGCTACACTTCAAAGCAAACAACATCCACATGCATTCAGCTCCAACAAACAACATCCAGCTAAGACTCAAAACATTCACAAATTTGAGAAACCCATGGATGCACTGATAATTATCTTGCAAAGTGAGGAGCAAAAGGTAGCTTTTACAACTTTCTCAACAAGCTTTGAAGCCTACTTTGGTGCTAATCTTACTCCCTCTCAGATCACATAACATGACTTGGATGAATTGCCTCCTGATATGGTTGAAGAAATAGATCTTTAATGGTCAATGGAAATGATAGCATACACGTCCATGAAGTTCTTACAAAGAAATAGGGGGTTAAGCATGGATAAGAAAAGCATGATTGATTTTAATAAAACCAAGGTCAGATGCTACAATAGCCAACTTTGTGGACACTTATTCAGAGAATGCTAACAACCTAAAGCTGACAGAAACACCCAACAAACACAATCATGCAGTAGCTATCACTCAAACAGACAAATTCCACCACCTATTAGTATTTCTGCTTCCCCATCACCAACACATATCACACAATACAACCCCAACCAACACTCAAATCATTTACAATGATTATCAAACAAGATGGTGAGTGTGATTAAGGTATGTATGAGGCAGAGATCCAATCTCCTGATCATGCTCACATGGCAAACATAGAGCATAAAATCTCTAAAATCCCGAATAAGGTAAGGGAGAATCTCTGTACACAAGCATGCATTGACAAAGTCACTAGATACAAAGAGCATGCATATAAACTTTTAAAGAAAATGATTGAAACATATATTTAAATGATAGTTTGAAAATAGAGCAAAAACAATATGAAATTAAAATAATGTCACTTAAAAATGATTTAGACAAACTGCTATCTAAAAAATTAACACTTGCAGCTCAAGTAAAGCAACTCTCTAAATCATTAACTCAATAAAAAAACATTAGAAGGTGAAAGCGAAGTGAAACTTTAAAGATTTCAAGTGAGCAATAATAATTTTGAAGAACTTCTTGCTCAACAAAGGGAATTCAAAGAACCTTCAGGATTATGATACAATAAGGTCAATCCACCTTATAATGATAATTATATCCCACTTCCTGAATCCATGACAAACAAAAAATGGGGAATCTCATGATCTCCATGACAGGACTGATGACTCCAAACCATCATCATCACTATCAAAATCATCATTAATATCCAAAACACCTTTGATAAAGTTTGTTAAGAGTCAAGCACCACCACAAATCAAATCTACAGATTTTTACCAAGGAGAAAACAATGAGTTTGATGAACAAACAACTGATGATGATGATTACTTATTGTATGATGAGTTAGATCTACCAATTAGTAAAACACAAAAGGTTTCAAGTGTGGTTGATGTCCTAATCAAACAAGCAAAAAAGACAAGTTTTTGATATTTGCTTGGGTGGAAGAAAGGTTGAATCTTCCACTACTTTCACCAAACAAACAAACAAAGGGAAAGGAAAAATCCTTGTTTAGCCAAAACAAGCAAGTGTAACTTTTGAAATTCCTTTCAAATCAAATCCAAAGTCAGATGTTTTTAACAAACAGAGTACTACAAATTTTCCCTATTGTGAGTAGTGTGACCAATACACCCATACTATAGAAAAGTGCAAATATTGAAAGTACTGCAAGTACTGTAACATGAACAATCACAATACAAAATCATGCCACTTTCACAATTATTGTTCAATCTTTGAAAGAAACAATCATAGCACTGCAAATTTCTTTTTCAACAAGAAAAATAAGAAGCATACCAAATAAAATCTAGTTGAGGAATCAACTGAGAAACACACAGTTGTTCCTAACAAGAACAAAGGAAGAGCACCAAGACAAACTCCTCATACTATAGTTTCTTTAAATAATGATAAAACATTTTATGACAACTTTAAAACAAACAGGAGACATAAGTCTCAAAATAGATTAACATCTGACATTAGCTCTCAAAGAAGAAGAGCTTAATGCACTTCTCCAGATAGAGCTAAACACACACAAAGGAAATCTAGTGTATCTAGAATTCCTAAACCATCATAAAATGCCATATTAGAAGAAGCATGCATTATGGCAAAGTCGGAAAACCCAAGACCATCTTGGCTTCGGTGGCACCCTCTAACTGATTTCATTACTTCTGAGGAGATATCGAAGAAGGCCTGACAACATATGGTATGTTGACAGTGGATGCTTCCCACACATGACTGGAAATTGTTCCCTCTTTTGGGATTTTAAAAGCAAACATGGAGGAAATGTAGCATTTGGAGGTGATAAAACTGGTGCAAACATTACAGGAGAAGGAATAGTATCAAATGGGTTGATCAGCTTTGAAAATGTCAACTACTACTCCACTCTCTAGTTCAATATTTTTAGTGCATCTTGAATCTCTGATAAAGGACATGCCACCTTCTTTAACTCCAATAATTGCTACATCCTCAAGACAGGTTTTTCAAATACCTAAAGACTGTATCCTTTTGAAAACACCTCTTCAAAATAACACATACATAGTTGACATGAACACTATTTCAACATCAACCACTAAAAATGTTTATTATCAAAAGCAACAGAAGTTGTTTCCAATTATAGCATAGACGATTGTGTCACACCCCGGTCCCAATAAGGGTGGGACGTCACAGACTAGCAATAGGTAAAGAAATCACGGTCTAGCCCGGTTACAACAGAATTGTTTCAACCCAAGAGTACATCGTTTTAAGAAATTTTTAATACAAATTATCCAAAGGTTTAAGTTTGTAATCAATAATTCCATGAGGTTAGGGTGCTAAGTCATCTATAAATCCTCCAAGTCTAGCTGGACCTCCATCAAGGGTTACCTGAAACATGCTCAAAAAGATTTGTGTCAACTAAAAAAT
>BJCN01332356.1:10777-24691 GCA_018326445.1 Flaveria brownii
AAAAAAGGGGTCTTAAAGTCCTCAATTTAAACTTTAGTATCAAATATCACTATTGTGGGGTCACAATCAACCCTGCACTTTGTCCTGGCTAGCCTCTCCTAAAGTTAGGTTATACCGGTTAACCCCGAAGGGAGAACTGAGCCTCAAACAGTGTACCATACCTGCCGGATGGTTCACCATAGTAACTTAAAAAAACCTGTCACATTCCATAATGATCCCTTAGGATCTCAATGGGTTACCCTTCCTATAAGGAAGGCACTATGTGTGGGGGATTCCCTAAGTATATCTACCCATATAAAACAAGCGGTTCATAAAAGAATTAATGATTGTGATTCAAGTATCACAGGTAACAACATTATCCACAACATAAGCATCATAAAATAGCATAAAAGATTTCAGTTCAAAAGAGCATGCTTCATCCCCAAAGCAATAATAAAAAGGGGATACGAGAACGCACCTTAGTATCAATCAAATTCCACAGTCACAGATAGTTTCAAGTCCTAGTACCCGGTGATCATGATATAAATAATAAGGTATAGATTATTAGATCATTGGAAGTATAATTAAGTGTGTGTTTATGGTTAAAGGTGTACGTGACTTTGTTTCTTTGAAGTTTGCGTCAAAAGTTTCATTTCTAGGAATGTTAGGGTTTTGGCACGTGTATATCAAGTTTTATAGTTCTAATAGTTTTTGTTAATATATTAATAAGTTAAATATTAGTTTCTGGTCATGAGGTTACTGAATTTTTGTTAAAATGCAGAATTTACACTTTGGCCCCTCAAGTTTTAAAATTTACAATTTCTACCCCAAAGTTTGTCTCCTTATAATTCTTGACCCCTAATACTTTCTTAAGTTTCTTATAGTCTAGTTCTTAAAAATCTTCTAATTTCAACCAATATTCTAACTTTAGTATCTCTAGCTTACTCAAATAGTATGGTTTCATAGATTTTTGGCCCCTTATTTATTTTTAAGATTTTATCCAAATTTTTTCAGTTGGTTTGCATTTTATAAATAATATCTTAAAAATCATTTTTAACTTAATAAATCACTAATTCAGATTTTGCTTCCAAAATATTTATATTTAACCTGAATTTTTTTTAAAAACGTGGATTTCACTAAGTTTTGCTCTTTATGAGGTTTTTACTATTTTTCCTATCTTTTCGGGTTTCCGAATAAGTTGGCCATAACCATAACATCTACTACTAAAATTTCCAGTCAACGAGCTCTTATTTTCCAGGCATTCTAAGTCTCAAACTTACTGAAATTTTATCTTAGTCCTCAGTTTTACATGAATATAACTACAATCGGGTGTTTAACACCACTTGCATTGGTGTAACTATCATATTTACATTCCAATCATCATCAAATCATTTGTAACCTTAAACTCAGATTATATATATGTGCTTATTTCACTGTTTTAAGCAAATTATAAGCCTCGGTTAAGAAGGTTCTTTAAAACAAGTGGGTTAAATGTTGCTAATATGCATAGAAACAGGGTTTACAAGGTAAAAATCCTTGTATACCGACCCCTAGAATCACGTGTTGAATGGAATAATACCTTGTGTGAGATTTGAGTCCGCAAATTCAAGGTTTGAGCAAAGAGTCTGTTAGAACAATAAGAGTTGTGTTTACATTAAGATAAGGATGAGTTTATTAAGATTTAATCGATAGAAGTTCATGTTACTTACATATGAGACGGTTTAGAAGGTTAGAAACATCAAAAGATCTTCGAAGTAGGGTTGGAATCTTGTTGTTCTTTGGAATGTTTGAGATGAACAAGGAGGTTTGTATGTGTGTGTCTCGGTTGAGAGGAGAAACCGAGAAGAGAGGAAGAATGGGTTAAAACAAAGGTGAGGTTTGATAGATTTTGCATGTATGGAAAAGTGGGAAAAAGGCGGAGTGTGGGTTTAGTTTTTTGGATTTCGCAGGACTCATTCGGTTGGTGGGTTATGGGCGGCTGAGATATGACATTTTTAATGTTTTATTTTTTATTTGTAGTCTATTATTATTATTATTATTATTATTATTATTATTATTATTATTATTATTATTATTATTATTATTATTATGTTTGTTAACCGCGGATGCGCATGGGCGCATAAACCACATCCGAATTTATCTAAGTGTTGAAAAATACCAAAATTGTCTCAAATAATCATGCAAAAGATAGTTTTTTTACAAAAATAAGTTTCTACATGGTTAAATGCCAATAACAAGTGTAAAACAAATGCTGGAAACAATCAGAAGTTAAATATATAGTCGAATACATAAGTAAAATTTCTAGACACATTACCAATGTTTAGGCACATAACCACTGTTGGGGCGAATCACACTTAGGCGGATGAAAACTATTGGAGCGTACGAGCACTGTTGAAGCACCAAGGACTTAGCCACATGAGCACTGTCCAGGAACATGAACACTGTTCAAGTGCATGGGCACTGTTCAGGAGCATGACTTAGAAAAATGCTTATTTAAATATTTGGCCCAAGTCTTTAACTCATCTTGGGGTTGTTACATTCTCCCACCGTTTAGGAAATTTCGTCCTGAAATTTTGGCTTCAATTAGTTTTGGAAGGGTGGGCTTTAAAGAGGTGCGGGTATTCCTTCCTCATTTCATCTTCTCATTCCCAAGTGAATTCGGGTCCTCACCTAGAGTTCCATCTCTCTTTTGCCTTAGGTATGTGGCTTCGCCTAAGTTTTTGGACCAGTCGATTGGTTATCTCTATGGGTTCCTCAGCGAAGTTCAACTTGTCGTTGATTTTGGCTTCCTTTAATGGCAATTCCATAGTCTTGTCTACCAAACACTTCTTCAGATTAGACATATGAAAAGTGTTATGTATGTAACTCAAATTTTAGGGTAGCCTTAGCTGATATGCTACCGGGTCAACCCTTGCCAATATTTCGAATGGTCCAATATATCTTGGGCTTAGCTTGCCCTTCTTGCCAAACCTCACAGCTCCCTTGCACGGGGTGACTTTCAACATCACTTTATCACCCACTTAGAATTCCAGAGGTTTTCGTCTTCTGTCAGCATATTTCTTTTGACAGTCTCTGGTTGTTCTCAGTCGCTCCTTAATCTTAATTATCTTATCAGTGGTTTTCATTACGATATCGGGTCCTATCACTTCGCTATCACCTATCTCATTCTAGCTTAAAGGCGATTGACATTTCCTGCCGTATAGAGCCTCATATGGGGCTGCTTTTATGCTTGTGTGGTAACTATTATTGTAGGAGAACTCCACTAGAGGAAGGTGGTTATCCCAGCTCCCACCAAAGTCAATCATGCAAGCTCTCAGCATGTCTTCCAAGGTTTGAATGGTTCTTTCACTTTGCCCATTGGTCTAAGGGTGATACACGATGCTTATGTCGAGACGGGTTCCCAGAGCCTGTTGGAGAGATCTCCAAAATCATGATGTGAAGCGACTATCACGGTCTGAGATACTCAAGAGCGGCACTCTATGCCTAGTTACTATTTCGCTAATGTATATTCGATCTAACCTTGACATCTCGTAGTCCTCTCGAATAGGTAAGAAATGGACTGATTTGGTAAGCCTATCCACGATTACCCAAATAACATCATGACCGTGAGGTGTTCTTGGTAGTTCCGTATAAAATCCATTATGATGTTATCCTATTTTCATTCCGGAATTTCAGGTTGCTGTAGGGTTCCTGATGGTTTTTGGTTTAGGCCTTTACCATTACACACGTCAAACATTTCCCCACATAGGTGGCAATATATTTCTTTAATCTGGGCCATCAGAAAAGTCTTTTCAAGTCTTGATACATCTTATCACTTCCTAGGTGAACCGAATATCTAGATTTATGTGCCTCGTCCAAGATCATATCCCTAATTCGACCATGGTTAGGCACCCATGTCCTTCCTTCACATATGTACAAGCCATCGTTGTCTAATTCCAAACGCTTCTCCATCCCCGTTAACATCTCATCAGTCAGCTTATTCTCCCTAAGGGCCTCCTTCTATGCTTCTCTCAATCTAGCGACAACGCTAGTGTACACGCTCATCCTTAGGGCATGAACGCAAAGGATTTTTTCCCTTTACTTTCTGCTCAGGGCATCAGCCACTACATTTGCCTTTCTGGGATGGTAGCGAATGTCATATTCTAGTCACTTAATAGTTCTACCCATCTCCTCTGACGCATGTTCAACATCTTCTGGTCCAGAATATGCTGCAGGCTTTTATGATCGATGTAGATAACGCACTTCATACCATAAAGGTAGTGTCTCCATATTTTGAGTGCAAACATCATGGCACCCAGTTCCAAATCATGTGTTGTATAATTCCTTTCATGTTTGTTCAGCAATCTAGACGCGTACGCGATCACTTTTTCCCGCTGCATTAATACGCAACCAACACCTTGACGCGAGGCGTCGCAATTGACTACAAAGTCCTCAGTACCCTCTGGTAGGGTAAGGATAGATGCGCTATAGAGTTTTTCCTTTAACAGGTTAAAGGCTTCATCTTGTTTTGTTCTCCATTCATAAGTTGTATCCTTTTGGTCAAAGAAATTAGTGGTTGTATTGTTCGAGAGAAATCCTTGATAAACCTCCTGTAATAACCAACCAGACCAAGAGATTGTCTGATCTCGGTAGGAGTTTCTGGAATCTTCCAGTTCTTGATAGCTTCTATTTTTGCTGGATCCACCTGGATTCCATCCTTATTCACTATATGCCCAAGAAATTGGATTTCACGCATCCAAAACTCGCACTTGGAGAATTTTGCGTATAGTTGTTCGTTCTTGAGTAGTTCAAGGATTAATCGGAGATGCTTCTCATGTTCCTCTTTGCTTCGAGAGAAGATCAAGATATCATTGATAAATACAATCATGAACTTGTCTAGGTATGGGCAGCACACACGGTTCATGAGGTCTATGAATGTTGTAGGTGCGTTAGTCAATCTGAAAGGCATGACTAGGTACTCATAGTATCCATACTTGGTTCTGAAGGTTGTTTTGGGAATGTCTTCTTCCTTTATTTTTAGTTGGTGGTAACCCGACCTAAAGTCTATCTTAGAGAAATAGCTATCTCCTTGCAATTGATCGAATAAGTCGTCAATTCTGGGGAGAGTATATCGGTTCTTTACGGTAAGTTTGTTCAGTTCCTGATAGTCGATACACATTCGTAGTGTTCCGTCCTTATTTTTAATGAACAACACTGGGCACCCCATGGTGAAACACTGGGTTGAATGAACCTCTTATCAAGAAATTCTTGGATTTGTGGCATCAGCTCCTTCATTTCGGGCGGAGCAAGTCGATAAGGTGCTTTGGCCACCGGTGCGGCGCCAGGTACTAGATCAATTTGGAATTCGACTTGTCGGGTCAGAGGGAGTCTTTGTAAGTCTTCGGGAAATACTTCCAAGTACTTAGACACCACAGGTTTGTCTCTAATCTTCTTTTCCCCTTTCTCCTTCATCATATAAATTATAAACACGGTGTGTCCTTTCTTGAGGCTCTTAGTGGCCTTTAAGTGGGATATCATAGGACACGGTGGGTGGTTTCTATCTCCATGCACTACTAACATCTCCCCGCTGGCTATTGGTATCTTAAGCAAACGCTCATCACACACGATTTCAGCCCTATTTTTAGCCAGCCAATCCATTCCTACTACTATGTGAAAACCTCCTAATTGAATAGGCATCAAATCTATATCAAAGGAATTACCCTCTAGAATCAATTTGTAGTCTTTGATGATTTCGTTAGCTTCTATTATATTGTCGTCAGCTAGTTCTACGGTAAATGTTTCGGTTAAAGTACAAGCAGTCAAATCGATCAAAGGCCTAAAGGTAGTAGAAACAAAACTAGCAGTTGCCCCTGTATCAAATAGAACGGTAGCAAGATAATTGTTTATGAGAAACGTACCGTTCACCACATCAGGATCTTTATGAGCACCATTAGGATCCATCACGAACGCTCTTCCCTTGGGCTTGTTAGGTTGAGTGTCTTTGTCTCTTGCTAGCTTGGAGCATTTGTTTCTCCGCACTCATAGCATTGCTTTCCAGGATCATAAGTGCAGTCCTTGATCAGATGACCAGTTCTCTTACACCTAAAGCAAAGCATGGGGTTGCACTGCCCTTGAAAATGAATCTTGCATTTGTTACTGAAGGGGCTTGTGCCTAGATACAACCTCCTAGCCTTTCCACCATGATCATTTCGTCTTGCCTCTTTACCGGATCTTTTGCTTACACTGCTACTGCTACCGACCACCTTCCTAGCATTAAACCATTTCCTTTTCTCATCCACTACATTCTTCTTTTCCTCGGTCCTCTCGTTCTCAGTCCAACCAGCCCTAACCAGGTCATCAGTCAAACTACTGGTGAAATCCACTGCTGCTTGTAGGGTTGTAGGTCTGGAAGACCGGACCATGCCTCTAACCCTAGGATGTAATCCCCAGATGAAGCGGGCTACACCCTTGGATTCTAGCATCACCAAGTGTGGTGCCATTCGGGACAATGCTAGGAATCGGTTGATTTATTCAGTGTAGTATAGGCCTTTCATCTCCAAGCTCAGTAATTCGGCCTCCAGTTTCTCCAGTTGATTGATCGGGCAGTACTGTTGGTAATTAGTTCCCTGAACTCAAACCAGTTCATCCTACCAATGGCATTCCTTCCTCGGGGCTGAATGATGGTTTTCCACCATTCCAGTGCTGGTCCCTAGAGAGATTGGGAAGCAAATCTCACCATATGCTCAAGCTTGCATTCGCTGATATCCAACACAGCTTCGATTTCATCCAGCCACCTAGTTTTAATTGCACACTCGGTACCATAGAAGTACTTCAGCTTGTAGGCCATGAATGTCTTGTAGGAGCACCCATTTCTTATAGCTTCGGTTTCCTCATTGTTGCCTTCATCATTACTGGGTCCATTAGACCCGGTGATGTTTCCCCCGATCTAGGTTGATCTGGGAGATTATCGTTGGGATGGCATTAGTGATCTGCTGGGCCACCAAGTTGGCAATCCTCTCATCATTCACTTGGTTGGCATTCCCTTTGAGTGGTGTTTCTAGTGGAGTAGATGGTTGGTTCCTACCTCGGGTAGCTCCCCTTCTTCCCGCGCGAGTTCCTCGTCTAGGAGGCATTCTAATAGCATCATAGATAAATTCGTTTAACATCTCATACATTTGGTTTCATATATTCTATTGAATCACAATTATCCCTATTACACTACAAGGCATGCATAGGCGTTTCTTTCAAGTTACACGATGTTAACTACCTACAAGTAACTATCAATTACTCAACACATGGACTAGTACATTCCAAAATAATTCACCCCGCAATAGTTAGCATCATCAAACAACTGTTTCATAGATAAATCAAACATAGAGTCAACCATACATAATAGTAGTGTCATTGTTTCATAAACTGAAAGGTGCCATCACCCCCATAAATAAAATAGTTTTTGAAATAAATAGATAGATAGTTTCCTCAAATAGTTCAGTAGCCTACTACCATACGTTCAGACATCACCACATCACCCCTGCCACTTCTTCTTCAACCATCCGAACCAACCTGAACTTTTCTTCCTTTGCTCTTGCTCCAAGCGTTGCATACCATGTGACGCCATCATCGCCTGAAACTGGGCGGACTGTGAAGTTCATGTGGCGTGCTGGAGGGTCAGCTCATGACGCTAGATGGTCTTTAGTATCTCACTCAAAGTAGGGTCTGATGGTCCAAAATCACTAGCCCAACGACTAGATTGGGAGTAGGGATCTCTAGCGAGTACACTAGGTCCATCATACAAGCTGCGCCTCGATGGCATCCAGTACTCATCATGATGAAGGCGTTTGGGCGGGGCAAGTATAGGAGGTGCGGGTGCTGGAACCGTCACAGGAGGAGGTGGAGAAGGAGGCATCTTAAAAGAGACTGAGGATCCTGGTCTTGCACTCTTCCTAGGTCGAGTGATAACACGGGCACTCCTATTCCTAATAGGTGGGATAGGTGTGTGGGTAGGTGCTACGACGTATGGTGAGTTGTAGCACGTTCGGCTCCTGGCCGGAGATGTCGAGGGGAGTCCTCTAATGGCTCAGTGTCATCAAAAGTTACGGATACCCAGCCGGGATGTCCATATCTTCTGAGGTATGCCTCGTACTCAGTCTAGGGCTTAGCCCTCCTCAGGGTCCTAACAGGAGCGGTCTCGTCAACTGGGTGTGCAGGTGCCTTTCCCATGTCAGCCATAATCTTGTTATCCTATAAAAATTATCATGAGTAATTTTGTTACTCATAGCTCATGACTATAATAATAGTACTAGTAATAGTAGTGATGGGAGTAGTATCATATAGCAGGAGTATCAAATAGTAATAGCATCAATAAGCAGTAGTGTTAACGAGCAATAGTATCATCGAGTAGTAACAAACATGAAAGTTTAATAAAAATTATCTTTAGACCGTGTTAAGAAAATATCTTAAGCCATTTAATCCAAAGTTTCACACCTTTGGGGTTCGTGCTGGAATTTACGCGTCCGACAAATTCATGATTACGTTGATCAAGTGTAATCATCAATTTATCCAACCCGCTTACCCTAACATTCACCTAAGCAAGGACAGTCCTAAGGTATCAGGGTTGTAGCCAAGGGTCTAAGGTATTCCTAACTTCTCTACAATCTGTGGCTCTGATACCAATCTATCACATCCCGGGCCCAAGGAGGGTGGGACATCATAGAATAGCAACAAATATGGCAGTGGAAACAAACCATCATAAGAGCACACAAGTAGAGAAATCACATGGCATTACATTAATTTAAATAAATCTCGGACTACACGGTCTAGCCCGGTTACAACAGAATTGTGTCAACCGAAGAGTACATCGTTTTAAGAAACTTTTAATATAAATTGTCCAAAAGTTTTAAGTTTGCAATCAATAATGCCATGAGGTCAGGGTGCTAAGTCATCTATAAATCCTCCAAGTCCAGCTAGGCCTCCATCAAGGGTTACCTGAAACTAGGGCTGTTCAAAAAGCTCGATGCTCGAAACTCGCTCGAACTCGTTCGAAAATTTCTCGGAATTTCGTTCGTTCGATTTCGGCTCGGTTTTAAAACGAACCAAACGGCTTGGTTCGGTTCTAAAACGTACCGAGCACGAGCAAAGGTAAGCTCGCCGCTAGTTCGGTTTCACTCGAATTATTTTTAATTTAGTTTTTATATATTATATATATGTTAATTTATTTAATTGTATTTCTATTTTATTTATTCAATAAAAAAAACAAAAACCCTAATCATAAATATTTTAGGTTAATTGGTCAATTAAGCTAAGATGAGGGGGGTGTTGAGGAATTATCTAAAATATATATACACATTTTATGAAACTATAAGCCTAAGCCCCCACTTCCGTCGACCACCACCATGCGACTCTCTCCTCTATTCGCGAACTGCCCCAGCAGTGAGCCTGCTGCCGTCGTGGCTCTCGTTTCCGAATTTGACAGCCCCTCCCCCACCATCGAAACCAGCTGCAATCAAAATCCCCGTTAACCAGTTCGAAGGTTAGACTCATAATCGTTTGTTGTCATTTCGTTCTGTTGTTTTGGTCACGTTCGGGTTCTGTTGGCGAAACATGTGTGTATGCTACTGTAATGTGTATGTATGTATGAATTTGATGTGTGTGCATGATAGTATGTGCGTGGGTGTGTATTCGAACCGAACAAAACCGAGCAAAACCGAGCGCTCGGTTGTAAACCGAACCGAGTTCGAGCAAGATGTTTGCGCTCGAATTTGTAAATTCGAACCGAACCGAGCGGTGTGGTTTGAAAACGTACCGAGTTCGAGCGAGCCTGTGTTTGGTTCGGTTCGGTTCGTGAACAGCCCTACCTGAAACATGCTTACACAGTTTTGTGTCAACTAAAAAGTTGGTGAGTTCAAGTGCTGAAAGTTTAAAAAAAGGGACTCTTAAAGTCCACGATTTAAAGTTTAGTATCAAATATCATTGTTGTGGGGTCTTAATCAACCCTGCACTCAGTCCCGGCTAGCCTCTTGCAAAGTTATGTTATACCGGTTAACCCCAAAGGGAGAACTGAGTCTCAAACAGTGTACCATACCTGTCGGATGGTTCACCATAGTATCTTACGAAAACCTGTCACATGCCACAAACGATCCCTCAGCATCTCAGTGGGGTACCCTTCCTATAAGGAAGGCATTGTGTGGGGGGATTCCCCAAGTAGATCTACACATATAAAACAAGCGGTTCACAAAAGAATTAATAATTGTGATTCATGTATGAGCAGGTAACAACATTATCCACAACATAAGCATCATAAAATAGCACAAAAAGATTTCAGTTCAAAAGAGCATGCTTCATCCCCACAACAATAATAAAAAGGGGATACGAGAACTCACCTTAGGATCAATCAAGTTCCACAGTCACATATAGTTTCAAATCCTAGCAACCTATGATCATGATATAAATAATAAGCTATAGATTCTTAGATCATTGGAAGTATAATTAAGTGCGTGTTTATGGTTAAAGGCGTACGTGACTTCGTTTCTTTGAAGTTTGCGTCAAAAGTTTCCTTTTTACGAAAGTTAGGATTTTGGCATGTGTATGTCAAGTTCTATGGTTCAAATAGATTTGTTAGCATATTAGTAAGTTAAATATTAGTTTCTGGTCATGAGGTTACTGGATTTTGGTTAAAATACCGAATTTACACTTTGGCCCTCAAGTTTCAAAATTTACAATTTCTACTCCAAAGTTTATCTCCTTACAGTTATTGACCCCTAATACTTTCTGAAGGTTCTTATAGACTATTAGGGCCTGTTTGAACTCTAAAATTTCAGATCTCATATTGTGAGATTTAAAACACAAGTTTTTAGTTACCGGTTACGGTAAAACCAACAATTCTAAGTGTCTAGTTCTTAAATTTTGTAATTTCAACCAAGATTCTAACTTTAGTATCTCTAACCTACTGAAATAGTGTGGTTTCATAGATTTTTGGCTACTTATTTATTTTTAAGATTTTCATCCAAATTTTCCCGACTAGTTTGCATTTTATAAATAATCTCTTAAAATTTATTTTTAACTTAAATCACTAAATTCAGATTTTGTTTCCCAAATATTTATATTTAACCTGGAATTCTTTTTAAAAACATTGAGGTCACTAAGTTTTTCTATTTATGAGGTTTTTACTATTTTTCCTATCTTTTCAGGGTTCCAAATAAGTTGGCCATAACCATAACGTCTACTACTAAATTTTCCAGTCAACAAGCTCTTATTTTCCAGGTATTCTAACTCTCAAACTGCCTGGAATATAATCTTAGTCCTCGGTTTTACATGAATACAACTACAATCGGGTGTTTAACACCACTTACATTGGTGTAACTATCATATTTACATTCCAATCATCATCAAATCATTTGTAACCTCAAACTTAGATTATATATATGCTTGTTTCACTGTTTTAAGCAGAATATAAGCCTCGGTTGACAGGGTTTTTTAAAACAAGTGGGTTAAATTTTGCTAATACGCATGGAAAGAGGGTTTACAAGGTAAAAATCCTTGTATGCCGACCCCTAGACTCACAGGTTGAATGGAATAATTCATTGTGTGAGATTTGAGTCCACAAATTCAATGTTTGAGCAACGAGTCTGTTAGAACAATGCGAGTGGTGTTTACATTAAGATAATGATGAATTTATTAAGATTTAATTGATAGAAGTTCATGTTACTTACATATGAGACGATTTAGAAGGTCAGAAACAGCAAAAGATCTTCGAAGTGGGGCTGGAATCTTGTTATTCTTCGGAATGTTTGAGATGAACAAAGAGGTTTGTGTGTGTGCCTCGGTTGAGAGGAGAAACCGAGAAGAGAGGAAGAATGGGATATAATAAAGGTGAGGATTGATAGATTTTGCATGTATGGAAAAGTGGGAAAAGGTGGAGTGTGGGTTTAGTTTTTGAGATTTCGCAGGACTCATTCGGTTGGTGGGTTATAGGCGGCAAGATATGACATTTTTAATGTTTTATTATTTATTTGAAGTCGATTATTATTATTATTATTATTATTATTATTATTATTATTATTATTATTATTATTATGTTTGTTAACCGCGGATGTGCATGGGCGCATAAACCACATCCGAATTTATCTAAGTGTTGAAAAATACCAAAATTGTCTCAACTAATCATGCAAAAGATAGTTTCTTTACAAAAAGAAGTTTCTACATGGTTAAATGTCAATAACAGGTGTAAAACAAATGTGGGAAACAATCAGAAGTTGAATATATAGTCGAATATAGAAGTAAAATTTCTAGGCGCATTACCACTATTTAGGCGCATGACCACTGTTGGGACGCCTGGGACTTAGGCGCATGACAACTGTTCAGGCGCATGAGCACGGCTGGGACGCCTAGAACTTAGGCGTATAGGCACTGTCGAGGCGCATGAGCACTGTTCAGGCGCATGGGCACTGTTCAGGTGCATGACTTAGAAAAATGCCTACTTAAATATTTGGCACAAGTCTTTAACTCATCTTGAGGTTGAGGAGGGGTTGTTACAGATTGGGACACTGAAATTTTAACTGAATGAATCAACTTTTAAGAGATAACTTAGCTATAGGTTTACCTCAAAAAGAATTCTTCTGTACAGACTACAACACTACATGTTTGAAAGGCGATAACATCGAGTGTCTCATAAGTCAAAATTGGTAAACTCTAACAACACACCACTTAAATTGCTTCACATAGACCTATTTGGCCCAACAAACATCCTACACAGAGGAAAGAAGCAAGATTGTCTTATAATAGTAGATGACTACTGCAGATTCACCTAGGTTTTCTTTCTATTACACATGTCAGAAACATCAAAATTATCAAATCATTTATCACTAAGATTGAGAATCAATTGGATCTTAAAGTTAAATCCTTAAGAAGTGATAATGGTATTAAATTTAAGAATGAGTTCATTTCTTCTTTTATGCAGAGAAAGGAGTCAGTCTTCAATTAATTGTAGCAAGAACTCCTAAAAAATAGAGTAACTAAGAGGAGAAACAGAACATTGATAGAATTAGCAAGATCTATGCTATCTGACTCTCTATTAACCTTATCATTTTGGGTTAAAGCAATCAACATAGCTTGCTACAATCAAAATAGAACATTAATAATTAAATAACAAAACAAAACTCCATATTAGTTAATGTTTAAAAGAGAACCATTCATTGGCTTTCTTAAAGCATTTGGATGTTCTTTTTTAATATTAAACACTAGATAACCTTTATCTAAGTCTGCTCTAAAGGTAGATGATGGATTCTTTGTTGGATACTATGGAAGCTCAAAAGGCTACAGAGTATACAATCCAATACTAAATATTATGGAAGAAACAACAAATGTTGTTTTTATTGAACACTCTTTCATAAAGAAGATCATTGGATCAAACTTGTTGTTTGATATTTATTCACTAACAAAATCATTTGACATATCTTATTTTGATGTTTCAGGTATAAAAGAAGACATTGAATATCCAATGATTCCTCTTCTATCAAATGATGTTCTATTAACTAAAGATCCTCCAAGGAGAACAAACATCACTCGTTCAAGTACCACAGTTACACCTCCTCAAGACCAAACAAACACATCTAGAGGAACATCAACACCCTATCCATCATCATCACCACCGGCGACCAATTAACCACAAACTTCAGTTGACCCTCAACCAAGTAAAGAAATAAGGTCACAGATGCTAAACATTGTTGAAGAAGATGATGACCACCATTCATTACCAGACAGACATCATGATGATGAAATCTTAGATTTCTTTCATAATTCATGAAAAACATTCAAAGAATCTACACAATCATATAATCCTATAACTTTAAATACCCTTGTCCATCTATCAACACCAAGTCAAGCAATCATCACTCTTGATTCAACTATCCCTATTGATCAGATTCAAACCATAAGAGCTTATAAATATCATCCTTTAGA
>BJCN01332413.1:3836-15158 GCA_018326445.1 Flaveria brownii
TTACAATGACAATAACCTCCTCTATATATAGAGGGGGGAAACCCTAATCTAGGGCCCATGGGCCTTAACAGATATTAACAATGGGCTAACACTAAGTACCTAATGGGCTAACACTAAATACATAATTAATATACATTAACAGGGAGCTAAGCAACTATGTAATAAAACTATAAATCTGATTAGGGGCGAAGAAATATAAGAGCACTCTGACACCTTAATGGTGCAAACTTATTTAAAACTCATTGATGCTCCTTTAGTAGGAGCATGTTTGTTTGTTTGTTTGTTTGTTTGATGCTCCTTTAGTAGAAAAATAGATTTGTAAAGAAGTTTAATTACCCACATACCACTCAAACTATAAAACTTCACAGAAAATAACAATATCAAAGAATTAGAGATGGCATTTTCAATTAGTGGACATGATACGAATAAAGGACCAAGGGTACTACAAGTGTATTCTAGAAGGGGTAAAAGGGGACTTTCCATATGAGAGAATGAGTATAAGTAGAGATAGGGAATATGTCATTAGGTAGGTGTGAGTTGTTATGTGTTAGTGGCTCCTGCATATTTGCACGGAGAGAGGGTATCACCCTGGGATTGTACCTTCTTAGAAGTTTCCTTATTCAATGCAATTAATCTTTCCTTTTTCATTGTTTTTCAATTCAATCTTCATCTTAATCATCAACATCATTCATTCTTCATTCCATCCTACTGCAACCCTACTTACATTCCCTATCACTGGTCCGACCTGCTCTGACCTGCCGATTGTTCTTCACCATGGAAACACGTACCACTGCTCGTATTGATGCACAGGACCTCTTGATCAAACAGTTACAATCCGATGTCACTGAAATCAAATCATCCTTGCAATCCTTAGAACAGGAACGGGTGGAAGCAACCGAGTTTCGTAAGGTCCTGCTCGGCTGGATGAAGAAACACGAGAAGCAAGGGGAACACGACACAGGTTCGGGTAGTCGCTCGGGGTTGGGATCTTCCTCTGGTCCGATTCTCTCGGACTCGGAACGGAGATATGATACTCCCGAACCTCCTTCCGGTTTACCATGGGCAGTGAAGAAGGTCAAGTTACCGGAATTCAGTGGTTTCGATCCTCAGGGGTGGATTCAGAAGGCAAACTTATACTTCGACATCAACAACACCTCCGACGACCTCCGCCTTCGTCTGGCTCAATTAAGTATGGCCGGTGTCGCGCAACACTGGTTCACCGTCATTACTCAGGTACGTGATTCGCTTACCTGGACGGATTTGCAGTCAGAGTTGCTTCAGCGTTTCAGTGGATTGGAGATGCACAACCCGTATGAACAGTTGGCTACGATTCAACAAGGCGATTCAATTCATGATTATATCGACGATTTTGAGTACTCACTTTCTCTGGTTCCTCGTTTACCGGAGTCTCAAGCTCTGGGTTATTTCATTGCGGGATTGAAGGAGGACGTCAAAAAGTGGGTAAGATTACACCGCCCTCTCTCTCGCTTGGACGCTATGTATTTATCAAAAGATGTAGAGTCGATGCTCCGACCTAACTCCGGTAACATTTCTGTCTCCCGTTTTCGTTATCTCCGACCTGGACCTTTGTCGTTGGACTCTGTTGATGGGCTCTCCAAGTTGGGCCGGCCGGAGCCCAAGCATATTTCACCTAAACAGTTGGAGCGGGTCTCTATTACCCGTTTTGACCCAACTCGTTTTTCACCCTCTACCAAACCTTCATTCGGGTCTTCTACTTCTGATTTGGGGCATTCTAGTCCGCGTGACCAGGGAATTCGCTCTTTATCTCGTACAGAGTGGGAGGAACGCCGGAAGAAGGGCTTATGTTTCAGATGTGGCCAACAATACGGGCCGGCTCATAAGTGTCCTGAGGGTAAACTTCGGATTCTGTTGTTGGGGGATGACGAGTCGGAGGAGTCGGTGGGTGAGCAACTAGTACTCGAGCATGATCAGTCCTCGGATGATTCCAAACTTCCTGATTCTTCTGTGGGTCAATGTTTGGCTTTGGAATTGGAGGGCCTTGTGTCCAATTTTGGAGGTGGAAAAACATTGCGTTTTGAAGGGGAGTTGCAAGGTATTCCAGTGAGCATGTTAGTGGATAGCGGGGCGACTCATAACTTCATCTCTCGCCACTTAGTGTTGGCTTTGGGCTTATCTTCTTCAAAGTTTGAGGGTATTCGTATCAAGCTGGGTGATGGCCATTTTGTGTTTGTTACCGAGCGTTGTATGGAACTTCCCGTTCACGTTGGCTCGTGTACTTTTATCCTGAATGCTCTGGTCTTTGATACGGGCAGCTTAGATTTGATCTTAGGCATGGAATGGCTGAACTCCTTGGGCGATGTTATGCACAATTGGCAACAATCTTGGATGCGATTTATGCACCATGGTCAATCGGTTCAGCTACAGGGCCTTAAACAGGGTCAATCTTCTACAGCTGCTTTGCAGCAATGGCTATCTCTTGATGAAACACCCTCTGTCGACTCTTTCGATGCTTTACACCAGTCCGCTGCCCCTACTGCTACCTCGTTCCTTTCTAAAGAACAATTGACCGCTTTATCCTTTCTTCTCCAACAATTTACTTCCCTATTTCAGGTCCCTTCGGGTCTGCCTCCCACCCGGTCCCATGATCATTGTATTTTGTTAACTACCACTGATCCGATTTGCGTACGTCCCTATCGTTATCCACATGTTCAGAAAATAGAAATAGAGCGACAGGTAACGGAACTCCTGAATTTGGGAATGATTCGCCCAAGCAAAAGTGCTTATTCTAGTCCCGTGATTTTGGTTCGAAAAAAAGATTCATCCTGGAGAATGTGTGTAGATTACCGAGCTTTAAACAAAGCTACGGTCCCGGATAAATTCCCTATTCCAGTGGTTGACGAACTTTTGGATGAATTACATGGGTCTACATTTTTCACTAAATTGGATTTGAAATCTGGATATAATCAAATCCGTATGCATGAGGATAGTATTGAAAAGATAGCCTTCCGCACGCATGAGGGACATTATGAGTACCTCGTCATGCCTTTCGGCTTATCAAACGCCCCCTCTACATTCCAAGCAGTGATGAATGAATAATGATGTGTTCAGGTCTTTGTTACGCAAAAAGGTTGTCATATTCTTCGATGACATTCTGGTTTACAGTGACACTTGGGACACGCACTTGGCAGATTTGCGAGAAGTATTCAATGTTTTAGTCCAACATCAATTCAAGGTGAATAAGTAGAAGTGTGCTTTTGGGCAAACATCTATCGAATATTTGGGTCACTTGATTGATGGTCATGGAGTATCTATGGACCCAAAAAAAATTGATGCTGTTCTAAATTGGCCGGTTCCCAAACACCTAAAAGGGCTGCGGGGATTTTTGGGATTAACAGGTTATTATAGGATGTTCGTGCGTAATTATGGAGGCATTGCAAGGCCACTAACAGATTTAACAAAAAAAGATGCTTTCGTGTGGAATGCCGACGCCCAACAAGCTTTCGAAGTCCTCAAACAGGCTTTGATCACCGCTCCGGTTTTGAGCCTCCCCAATTTCAAACAATCCTTTGTGATGGAATGTGATGCTTCGGGTCGGGGTATTGGTGATGTGTTGATGCAAAATCACAAGCCAATTGCGTATTTTAGCAAGGCTTTAAGTGATAGAAACTTAGCTAAATCCGCGTACGAACGAGAAATGATAGCCTTGGTTCTCGCTGTCCAACATTGGCGTCCGTATCTGTTAGGTAATCACTTCATTGTGTATACCGATCAAAAAAGTTTAAAGTATTTGTTACAGCAACGAGTCACTTCACCCGACCAACAGAATTGGGTTGCCAAATTACTGGGATATCATTTTGATATTCAATATAAGCCAGGACGAGAAAATAGAGCTGCTGATGCGCTGTCTCATTGTGCTAATTCCGGGGAATTATTCCAGGCTTCATCTTCTCCTGTGTGGTTACAAGGTGCTCAACTAATAGAAGAAGCGAAAAATGACATGGAAATTCAACAACTCTTACAAAAGATTCAAGCTGATCCTGATAAATATCCTGGATATTCAATCAAGCAAGGAGTCCTTATGTATCAGAACAGACTTGTTATCTCCCGCCACTCGACATTCATTCCGGTACTCTTAAATGAGTTCCATACCACCGCTTCAGGTGGTCATTCTGGATTCTATAGAACTTATCGACGAGTGGCGGCTAATCTATATTGGTCAGGAATGACATCTACCGTTAAAAAGTTTGTACGCGAATGTGACATTTGTCAACGTTGCAAGGCTAGTGCAACTGTCCCAGGCGGGTTGCTTCAACCACTGGACATTCCTGAAGCCATTTGGGAGGATTTATCAATGGACTTCATAATTGGATTACCTATGTCCAAAGGGTTCAACGTGATAATGACAGTGGTCGACCGGTTGTCGAAGTACGCCCACTTTATTCTTCTAAAACATCCCTATACCGCAAAATCGGTGGCTGAAGTTTTCATTAAGGAGGTAATTCGTCATCATGGGGTTCCCAAGTCGATTGTTAGTGATCGGGACCCGTTATTTTTAAGCAAATTCTGGCAGGAAATTTTTCGGTCCTTGGGCACCAAGCTGCGAATGAGCTCGGCGTACCATCCAGAATCCGATGGTCAATCCGAGGTTATAAACCGTTGTGTGGAAGCGTATTTGCGATGTTTCGCTATCGATCAACCCAAAACATGGGCTAACTGGATTCCCTGGGCTGAGTTTTGGTATAATTCCACATTCCACATTTCAACAGGTTCTACTCCCTTCGAGGCGGTTTATGGTCGCCGGGCCCCTTCTATTCTGCAATTCATTCCAGGGGAAATACGAGTCGAATCGGTTGCTAGAGAATTGCACGATCGGGATGAGGCACTTAAGCAATTAAAACTACAGTTGGCTAAAGCTCAAAGTGCAATGAAGGCTCAGGCAGACAAACAAAGACGAGATGTTCACTATGCTGTGGGGGAATGGGTCTATGTTAAACTAAAACCATATCGCCAAATGTCGGTGGTCAGCCGCATACATCAGAAACTAGCAGCAAAATTTTTCGGACCCTTTAAGATATTGGAGAAAATTGGGTCGGTCGCATACAAATTACAACTACCTCCTACATCCAAAATTCATCCCGTGTTTCACGTATCGTTATTAAAAAAAACTGTGGGTGAGATTAGTGAGTCGGTGTTACCCCCTGAATTAGAAACGGGTGATATTGAAGCACTAACTCCTGTGGCACTCCTTGCTACACGGGTTATCAAAAAGGATGGGGAGTCTATTGAACAAGGGTTGATTCAGTGGCAAGGTAAATCGGTTGAAGAAGCAACGTGGGAAGACTTACTTTGGCTCAAGGGTCAATTTCCAAATACAAGTCTTGAGGACAAGACTTCTTTGGCAGGCGGGAGTAGTGATACGAATAAAGGACCAAGGGTACTACAAGTGTATTCTAGAAGGGGTAAAAGGGGACTTTCTAATAGTGGCTAATGGGTTGTATGAAAGAATGAGTATAAGTAGAGATAGGGAATATGTCATTAGGTAGGTGTGAGTTGTTATGTGTTAGTGGCTCCTGCATATTTGCACGGAGAGAGGGTATCACCCTGGGATTGTACCTTCTTAGAAGTTTCCTTATTCAATGCAATTAATCTTTCCTTTTTCATTGTTTTTCAATTCAATCTTCATCTTAATCATCAACATCATTCATTCTTCATTCCATTCTACTGTAACCCTACTTACATTACCTATCAGGACAGATGTGCCCGTGTGGGTTATATTTTATCTCAAATAGGTAAAATCAGGAAAAAAAGTAGTTTAAAAAGAATCAGGTAGAAAGTGGCCAACAAGATGTATTTTTAATGCATACAACCTCTTAAATCTTTACATTAAAAAAACATAGATTATTATTGTAACAATATAGTTTTATAATCATGTTTCATATGATAATTATTCTACAAATGTTGCACTTTTTAGAATATATAGGTTTAACAGTTTAGACCCATTTCACAATTGACTTGTTTGGACAACCAAACCAGCTCATTTTGCCATCTTTAATGTAATACTCATTAATGTAAATAATGTGAAACAGTGGAACCAGATTAAAACTAAACCTGTTAGATACGTTACGGCTAAAAACTATGACATCACCTCCAAGCCTCATAGTACTGGTCTTAAAGCCATTTCCATCTGAACATTACCAAGTGTATAAGTAAAAATGGGATAAGTAGGAAAAGGTTTTTTACTAGAAGAGAATGTACATACACTTCCCAATCGCTGATATTGATGATTTATCTGAAAATCCAAAACTCAAACAGCGTCGCATTGCCTCTGGATCCATCCCTTTTCCATCATCTAGTTTAAAATTAAAAAGAAAAAAAATCATGTCATGACATTTTAGCCAAAAAATAATGAACAAAGCATTTTTGTACAAGAGTAGAAGATATTCTACCTTGAATTAACAACGCCGGGCTTCCATTTCTAGGGTTTATGGTTTTATCTATAATTACAAATGTGGCCCCCTTTTGTATCTACACAATAATATGAAGTGATATGAAGAAGCATACAGTAAAATAGCAACAAAAGAATTCATGAAATGGTAAATAACAGAGGTCGTGGGTCTTTGACTGTGCATGCTAATGGCGGTGGTGGGGGTACTATTGTGGTGTGGAGTTTTGAGGGTAAGATATTGTGAAGATTTGTGGAGGTGTGAAGGGCTTCCACCCAAAATTGTGGGGGTAGAGGGGCATGAACAATAAGGGAAAGCATGATTTCATTGATCCGGCGGATCATGCGTTCCGCCTTCCTTTTTAGTTGGGAGGTGTGATGATTTAAAAAACGGAATTGTGGGCCTTGAGAAGGGGAAAGCTTTTAAATTGATGATTGTCAAACTCTTCGCCATTGTCATTCGGTGTATGTGACTCTTCTATCACAAATTTCATGCTAATGGCAATCTATAACGCTATAAGGCTTTTGTCGTTGTCAATGAGAAATCTCAACAGGTTGGCATTGACTGCTTTGACACGTTTAGTCCCGTGGTAAAGCTCACCACCATCCGGACTGTTCTTAGGCTTGCTACCTCCCGTAACTAGCCCATACACCAACTGGATGTCAAAAATGCGTTTTTACATAAGAACTTAGATGAGACTGCTTATATATGTGTCGCCTTACAAAAAAGGTTCACATATGGCTTATTTATTGTTGTATGTTGATATTATTCTCACGTTCACATGGCTTCTATATTGTTGTATGTTGATATTATTCTCACAACTTCTGATGCAAAGTTATTACAGGACATTATCTCTTCTTTGTCGTCTAATTTTGCAATGACAGATCTTCGAAATCTACACCATTTTCTCCGCATTCAGGTCACCAAGAGAACAGATGGGTTGTTTCTCACTCAAAGGGCATATGTGGTTGATATTATGTCATAAGCTAACATGCAACATTGCAAGCCATGCTCCACTCCTGCAAATGTCGATTCTAAACTTAATGCTACTGCTGCTGCTCCACTTTCTGATGGCACATTATATAGTGCCCTACAGTACCTCACCTTCACCAGACTGCACATTTCTTATGTTGTTTAGCAAGTGTGTCTGTTTATGTATGCCCCAAGGGAGCCTTACTTCCAATTCTTGAAACGAATTTTACGCTACCTTAAGGGTACCCTTGATCAAGGCTTGCTTATTACCCCCTCTAAATCTACAAAACTCACCGCTTATTCGGATGCAGATTGGAGGGGTGTCTCGATTCTAGGCGACCACCTTCGGATATTATGTATTTTTAGGCAACAATCTTGTTTCTTGGTCATCTAAGTGCCAACCCACCATATCATGCTGCAGTGCAGAGGCCGAATATCGAGCCAGCGCCAACACAATTGCTGAAAGTAGCCGGCTACAAAATCTTCTGCTATGTATCTCTTAAAAATCCCTGTTCAGCAGCAACGAACTAAGCACATTGAGATTGACAATCATTTTGTCTATGAAAAAGTCGATGCCCTTCGCGTCCTACACGTTCCATCGGATTTACAATATCCCGACATCTTCACAAAAGGCCTTTCCAAACAGCTTTCCAACCGCTTCAAGTCCAGTCTTTGCCTTCGATCCTCTACTACTACAACTGAGGGGTATATTAACCGAATATATGATACACATATTTCGGTGATTATAGTATTTTTGTTGTATATTTCATATAGCTGTCATAGTCAATAGTCTATTCTGTCATCTTATTTCCTTAGATAGTTTCTTAGAATTAGGTCTGATTGTTAACCCTCTTCCTGCATATATATGTGTTGGCCAATTATAAATGAAATCAATTGAGTTTTTTACCAATTCATAATTAGCCCTTGAACATGGAACTCCTAGGAACCTTACCTCCCAATATTTGGAAGGAAAAAAAAGCCATTGTTGATGCTTATATGGAACATATGCTGCTTCAACAACATTTAGAGGATAAGGAAGAGGTGACATTTCAATCCTGTTTACTTATAAATGAGTTGACTTGGGTTATGTATGATAAATCATATAAGAAAAGCTAAAAGTGAAGCTGGTCAAATGGGTAGAACAGGTCAATTAGTCGAGAGTCATGAAATATACATAAAAGCTCCTAAATCGTTGTATTCGGAAACCTGCATAATTATTGGAAAAATATACTCCTTTCGTCCCAAAACAATTGTCAAATTTTAAGTGTTCGTCATAATTTACTAATTTCCCATGTTACACTTAATTAACCTTATGATAACATCTTCCAGGTGTTCACATTCAAGTGGAACTTAATGCATTAAGGGTAAAATGACATTCCGTGAAATTACTAATGATAATTTGCATAAAATACTTAAATATAGATTTCTTACCACTATACTACGACGCATTATGGACAGTTAAACTCAGGCTGTGAGAGTAATTGTTCCTAAATATTTATAAAAATACAAAAATTATGACAAATATTTTGCATCAACCCAACCCAACCTATTTCGACCCCACCAACATTACTCATTTTGACTTGCTACCAACCCAACAATTTTGTCACCTACATATATGAGCAAAATATTAAACCCATGAAAAGTTGTTATGATGCATTCATAATGTAAAATATGAAATGTATCGATTAGAGGTGTCACTTGGATACATTCTACTTCCTAATTCTTTTAACGACAATGTGACATGGTTAACGTGTTTATGATGCAGTATCAAGACATTCTTGTTATATTTTCATGGGCTTCACCATCATTGGGTGCGGGATATTACCTCATCCACGGCATTGTCAATAAGCTCTGCTACAGCTGCAAAAGCAAAATATAAAATTAGCCAAGCATGTTTCAATCAAACATATGTTAAATTTATTATTGTATATGCTTATACGGCACTAAGATGTATACTTTACATTATCAAGGTGAAGCTCAACATACCACCAAAAACCCATTTGTGAGAAGTAGCATTAGAGTGAAGAAATCTTGGGTGTATATGTAGATAGGTCGAACCAGCTGTAAAATCATTGTCATAAGATCCATTAAACATACATACAATAAAACCTTAATAAGGATCGGAAAATAAAATCATTTAATGAAGGTTTTTATATCAATAATAATAACAATTCAGAACCTTACATAAGTTATTAATTTCGCGAGATTTTCACTCATCAAAGTTATATTGTAATTTACACACAAGGGAACCATGATGGGAAATAGTAGAAGTGACAATTGTGAATTTGTGACCCACTCATTCAAGTTATTGTTTATCTCTAACAATCACATGAATAAATTAGCTAAATGATAAATGGAACAAATGGCTAGCCCAAATGGTATTTATAATGCACGAAGCTTTCGAAAACAATTCTTTTTAGAATCGATATTATTGTAATAATGCATTTACTACTAACAGAAAATAGTTTGTGGGTCAACCAAACTGGACCCAACCTGTGCCAAAAGTGTTCCAACCCAACCTCATTAAACTGTTACCCAACCCGCCACCTCTAGAATAGATAACAAATGCAAGCATAAGACTGAACGATACACTGAGTTGTGGACTTAGAATTAAGCTCATTATTGTAGATTCCAGCTTTCCAGAATTGCCGAATTATAGGGGCTTCACAAATTGGTGACGTAGAACAAAGGTTCACATCATCAGCAGTTGACTGTACTTGATCCAAGAAGGGAGTCCCACTAGAACGCCAGTTTTCTTCAGATCTTCTACCTCTAGAGACAACAGTATGGGGCTGTTTTAATTGATTTGATATGTTGAGTAAGTTCGATTCCAATTTAACACCATTAGCATCCATGTTTGCACGATCATTACCAGTAACTAACTTAGAAATGTTCATTCAGAATAATTCATTCACTGCAACAGGCATTCAGCAGATAGGAAGTCGATTAGCATCTTACAGGAAAATGTGATTTCATAGATTTTGAAAAGAGTGATAAGAACCAACCCATGTGATTACTTATTGAAAATAATGAAAAAAACAAATGAAATACAAAATCAGCCTGCTTTCCGGAGGTTGATTTTCTCTAATGAAATGCAAGCACTAAACTCTTAATAGGAATAATCACATCAAGCATGATACTTGTCTTCCCCTAATTCATATTTATAGATTTGCTTTATTATGAAAATAATATCGTTACCTATTTGAGTTTAGGAAATACCTGTTGGGTCTCTCTGGGAGCAGTCTCTCTATCCTTTGGGGTAGAGGTAAGACTTTGCCCTCATCTCACACTCTCAACACCCCATTATTTGAGTGGAACCTTTACTGGGTATGTTTGTTTGTTTGTTTTATGTTAGTTAAGGAAATACTATGAATGGCTCTTTTGATTATGCAGAATAACATGTTTGCTCAATTTACTAATTAACCATAAATAGCCATTACTTGTATAACTTACAAACTCAAAAGTCACAATTACTTGTATAGATTACTTGCAGGTAACTATTATGCTGAGAAGTGAGTGAGTTTCCTTCATTATGAAATTCATTTTGTTACCTATTATAGTTAAGGAAATACTATGAATGGCTATTTTGATTATGCAAAATAACATTCCTGCACAATTTACTAATCAGCCATAAATAGCACAAGTCTTAGAAAACACAAACACTCAAAGTCTGAAAGGTTTCCTTGATCCTATGTTAACTAACTTGGCATGGGTATGAACTACGTTCATCATATTTATGACTTCTTTTACATTGTAGGTCAAAATGTAGCTAATTTGAATCCCTGAGAGTAATCTAAATTCTAACCTTAAATTTCACAAAAATCCAGATCCATTTCCAACTTAGAAAACTAACTTTTCTGTAAGTCAAAATGTAGCTTCACCTGAATCTAAACTGTGAAAGCGAAAACAACTCACTTGTTATTGA
>BJCN01332435.1:0-25359 GCA_018326445.1 Flaveria brownii
ATTGTGATTTGTTTTGTGTTCTGAGGTGAAGGCTGTGATGGCCATTGTGGACCGAAAATAATTAGGGTTTGTGGAATTAGGGTGGGCTGTCGAACAGCAGAAGAAGAAGAAGAAGCAGCGGGATTTAGGCAGATCGACAGTAAGCTTTGTAAATCAGCAGATTGACAGTAGCACCACGAACAGCACGAAGAAGAAGAAGCAGCTTTGTCAAACAGCACAACTTACACCACGAACAGCAGCAGAAGAAGAAGAAGCAGTGGGATTTAGGCAGATCGACCTGAAGCTCTGATACCAAGATAAACTTGGTAAAAGAGATTGTCAATTGTATATTATTGTGTATTATTTGTGTGTTTTGTAAATCAACAGAAGGTCCTTTATATAGGACAATACAACAAGACATGAAACATAAATAAAGGGAAACATAATCCTTAAAACATGGATCCACTAAACCTAATCCCTATTTTATGGATCCACTATTGACTAACATTTATTGTTTAATATCCGATGATAAAATTAGTCTGTATTTTATTTTTATAAGATATATAATTTTTATATTTATTTTTTAATTCCGCCTCGGGCTTACGCCTCAGTTTGCCTCGAGGCTTACGCCTCATGAGGCGAACGGAAAACGCCTCGAGGCTCAATTCTGTACTTTTAAACCTTGATTATGTTCATATTTTCAAAATATGTTGACATGGCAGAATATTGTTTTTAGTGTTAAGTTTTTTAGTTTTAAAGTATATTGGTTATGTTGCTTGTATCCTTCCAATCAGTATTTATGATTTTTGGCTGAATTATAGTTAGTTAAATCTCATAGTTACATATTGGGTCCTAATTATTGTTCAAATAACTTTTATTTTTCAAATCTTAGTGTGTGAGCAGGCATATTCTATGGCTCAGAATTTGGACCCAACTAGTGAAGGAAGAGGAGTTCTTCAGTTTAAGACCGGTTTAATGTCTGTGATCAAGGTAAGACGGAGACCACAGATTTGAGTTTCTCTTTATTTTATGTGTATGAATATCTGAACTGTAGCAACATTTCTCCATAGGTTTTTTAGGCCAAACTATCTAAGAATCTAATCTAGTTCATTATTAAGAAATTAAAATTTTAGTTTGTTGCAGCAAAAACTAGCCAAAAAGGATGGAGGCCGAATAGACCGTGACCGTGATGCTCAGTACCTATGGGATTTTTATCAGCGTTACAAGCGAAAACACAAAGTTGATGAAATACAGAGAGAGGAACAAAAATTGCTTGAATCTGGAACTTTCAGTACAGACATGGACGGGTACACTTCCATTCATTGTTCTCGACTCCTTGTGCGCATTATTTTCTTATAATTGTTTGTGCATACAGTATATCCTTTGGCATGAACATGCTACTTCTTGAGCTATGGTAAAAATAATAATATAACATGTTAAAAATAAATGTCTAATTAGAAATTTCTATATTGTTTTTAGCCTGGGACTGAGATCTCGAGAAACTAGAAAGGTATTTACCACACTGAGAGCTCTTGTTGAGGTAATGGAGGCCCTTAGCAAAGATGCTGAGCCTGATGGAGTCGGAAGATATATTGTAGAAGAGGTTTCTCACTATTCTGTCCCTCCATATATTAATAATATATTAATACTTGTTACCCTTTTCATTTTTTAAATTTTTAACTATTTATTTCAGTTAAAAAGGTTAAAGAAAACAGATCAAGGATTGTCAGGGGATCTAACGCCTTACAACATTGTTCCTCTTGAAGCACCATCTTTGATAAATGCTATTGGGTTCTATCCAGAAGTAAGTTAGATGCCTATTTTAGCGGTAAATTTGTTTTTTTTTTGAATGACAAACTTATCCGACTCCTAAATTACTCCATGTTACACCATTGCCTGGGTTTGAACCCAGACCTCTCCTCTAAGTGACAAAGCCTCTACAAACTACAAAGTTGGCTAGCCCCACGTTGGCAGCAGTAAATTTGTTATAAATATTTTTCATTGCACTGCAAAGTATTATTGTGATGCACTTTTGGGCACGACCTTTTTAAATAAGGCCTCTTTTGTTTATTTTGATTCACAGATTAGGGCTGCAATATCAGCACTTAGATATCATGAACAATATCCCAGGCTTCCAGCTGATTTTGAGGTTCCTGCACAGCGTAACCTAGACATGTTTGATCTCTTGGAATTTGTGTTTGGTTTCCAGGTTTGGATTCTTCCATAGCTGAAAATTGTTAGTTTTTGCAGGCTTGTTGGAATGATCTGTTGACAAATTTGGTTCAAAATCAGTTTCTTATTCACTATAAGGATCATTGTTGGTTATGGCAATTTTCTTGTAGTTTTGTGCTACTCTTGTCACTTAGGAATACATATACTAAAATAATATCATTTGTCACCAAGACCTATCAGAAGTATTTATTAAAATTTAAAATCATCATAGATGTTGTCAGTTTAGATTTTTTTTTCCTTTTATAGCGAAGCATAAGCCTCAAAAACATATACTGAATAAGATAATTTGTCACCAAGACCTACCAGAAGTATTCGTTAAAATCATGATAGTTGTTTATATGTGCAGAATATTTAGTGGAAATGTTTAATTTTTTTATTTACGGTGACATTGTATGTGCAGAAGGACAACATCAGGAATCAACGTGAGAATGTTGTTCTTGCTTTAGCAAATGCACAATCACAACTTGGTATACCTGTTGAATCTGATCCAGTAAGTAATGCTATTTGCGTATCTAAACATTTTATCAGTTTCTCTAACTGTTTCTTCAACTTCCAAGTTTGTGAGCATCATTAATAGAAAAATGTTGCTGATGTGTGCTTTTTAATAAATTTTAGAAATTAGACGAGAGAACAATTACGAAAGTTTTCCTGAAGGTTCTGGATAATTACATCAAATGGTGCAAATATCTACGTATACGTCTGGTTTGGAATAGGTGATGTACTTGCACTGGCATCTGCCTACTATATATATCTTTCTTATGGTTTGCTAATTCTATGAGAAATTGCTTTTAACAGTTTACAAGCCATTAATAAAGACAGAAAGCTTTTCTTGGTTTCACTCTACTTCTTAATCTGGGGTGAAGCTGCAAATGTGCGTTTTCTTCCAGAATGTATTTGCTATATATTCCACCATGTAAGCCTCTTGTCTCTATTGGTTGATCAATTTTCTAACTTTGGAATTTCTTACGTCATGCTTGATTTGGATTCTTTCTTCTTATAATGGATACTGATTAGTTTTGGGATTACTTAGATGGCGAAGGAATTAGATGCTACTTTAGATAGTGGAGTAGCTAGCCCTGCTAACAGTTGTGTTGGTGAATCCAATACAGTGTCTTTTTTGGCCCAAGTTATTCAACCTATTTATAACGCATTGTCTCAGGTCGGTGAATTCCTACACATTTTTTTGTTGATAAATTAATATGGTGCATATTTTTTTGTAACAAGTTAGTTATTAAGTTGTGGTGATCACATCTTTAAACACTTGATATCCTAAAATAATGATTCCTGGTGTACGATTACTTGCAACAATTGATTTTTTTGCTGCAATGTTTGCCATTATATTTTATAACTAACCTTTAGTAAAATTTTATCCTTTCAACAGGAAGCTGCAAGAAACAATAATGGGAAAGCTGCTCACTCAGCATGGCGGAACTATGATGATTTTAATGAATATTTCTGGTGGGTCTTGGTCATAAAAATCTTATTTCAGTATATGATTTGGTGCTTATACTTTGCTATAATTTCAGGTCACCCGCCTGCTTTGAGTTGAGCTGGCCTATGAGAAAAGAATCACCATTTCTTCGAGAGCCCAACAATAAAAAAAGGGTTGGTCATTGCATGTATATATTTATAACGTTATCTATTTTTTGTGTGGCCAACTTTTAATTTTATTTTCCAATCATCAGACTGGAAAAAGCACTTTTGTTGAGCATCGAACATTTCTTCACTTGTATCGTAGTTTTCATCGTATGTGGATCTTTTTAATAGTCATGTTCCAGGTACACTTAACTTTCACAAATTTTCATTCATATGTTTTTTTTGTTAATAATCTTTTTCATTATGTTTCAGGGATTGACAATTATAGCCTTCAATGATGGAAAATTAAATCTGGATACTTTTAAAACTTTGCTTAGCATCGGTCCAACTTATGCTATCTTGAAGTTTTTAGAATGTGAGTAGTTATTTATGTTCCAGCTTTATAAATTTTAATTATTTTTCTCCAGCTTATGTGTGATATTTTTTTTATTTTATGTAGGTTGCTTGGATGTACTGTTAATGTTTGGTGCGTACAGCACAGCTAGAGGCATGGCAATATCAAGGCTGGTTATTAGGTTCTTTTGGGGTGGATTGAGCTCAGTGTTTATAACATATGTATATGTGTAAGTCTATAATCATCTTCTTTTATAGCATTTTATGCACTTCTGTAACTGATCCTTGTCTTTGTGACAATGAATTTTCCAGAAGAGTCATGGAGGAAAGAAATAACAATTCATCAAATTCATTGTATTTTAGAATATATCTACTTGTTGTGGGTATATATGCTGCAATCCGTCTAGTCTTCGCAATACTGCTTAAATTTCCAGCCTGCCATTCTCTATCTGAAATGTCTGATCAACCATTTTTCCAATTTTTTAAGTGGATTTATGAGGTAGTTCTTATCTTCATGCTTTGAAATTTTAGTTTCTGCTAACATGAAAAGTATATTTGAATTCTTTGTTTTATGAAATTTTATTGGCCGTCCAGGAGCGGTATTTTGTCGGGCGTGGTCTTTATGAGAAACCTATGGATTACATTAGGTTTGATTGCATAACTTTCACTTTTTCATATCCTTAGAGTGTTCAATGTGAAAGTGTTTTCTGTTTTTTCATCTTAATATTTGTGGTTCATGTTTGCAGATATGTACTCTACTGGCTCGTGATCTTTGCTTGCAAGTTTACTTTTGCATATTTTCTTCAGGCAAGTCGTGATGCATAAAGTTTTGAGAGTTATGAGATTGTATCATATATTGTTATGGAAAATGCCCTTAACTATGATGCATAATTTGAAATTCTCAGATAAAACCATTAGTTGACCCCACCAACATTATTAAGGAGCTTCCATCTCTGCCATATTCCTGGCATGATTTAGTCTCAAAGGGTAAGTGTTAAATCATCTCTTTGATTCAATTTTTTATTGGTTTATTCGTAGATCTCTCATTGAAAAATCATCTTTTTATATAGTTATATTTACTTTGTAATCATCATTTGGCTTTTGCAGATAATAATAATGTTCTAACTTTGGTTAGCATATGGGCTCCGATAGTGGCTGTGAGTATTTGTCTTTCCAATATTGCGAGTAATTTGTATAACAATTTATTTTGATTGTTTTATTAAGAAAGCCCTTTTGTTATGTGTATGCTATGGACAACATAAGGATTTCGGCTTTTAATTGAACTAGAGTACTATCATTTTATATGGTAACACCATGCTTTTCAGTTCTTTTAATTTTTGTACAATTTTTATTTTTGATTTTTCAGATATATCTTATGGATATTCATATCTGGTACACTCTCCTATCAGCAATTATCGGTGGTGTAATGGGTGCACGTGCCCGGTTAGGCGAGGTGTTAAGAATTTCTTTATCGTTTTTTGCTAGTATTATTGTATTGTTCACTCTCAAAAGGGTAATTTGTTTTGTGGATAACAACTTCTTCAAATTTGCTGATGATAATTATGACACATGTATTTTTATACAGATTCGGTCAGTTGAGATGGTACATAAAAGGTTCGAGAGCTTTCCAGAAGCCTTTGTCAAGCAACTTGTGTCTTCACAAGCAAAGTATTTGGAATCCACTTGCTATAAGTTTTTTATTTTTCTGATTTGTTAGTAACAGGTTATAATGTAATTAGTCAATAATTTCTGATTTTATGTCTTGCATTGTGTTTCCATCCAGGTTGCCAATGAGTGGACAATTTATTCAGGTGAAATGCTTAAGTTGAGTTGGTGGTTTATGTCATGTCCTAACTATTTATCTGTTTATGTTATATGTTTACATATTAATTTTAAACTTGCAGAATCCTGAAGAAATTAATGCCAAGATGTATGCAGCCCAGTTTTCCCCATTTTGGAATGAAATAATCAAAAGTCTACGTGAAGAAGACTACATCAGTAATAGGCAAGTTATCCATAATTAAAAATCTTGCATATATGTATACAAGCTTTGAAATATGCAATAGTTACCTTTTTCAGGGAAATGGACTTGCTTTCTATGCCAAGCAATACTGGAAGTCTTAGAGAAGTTCAGTGGCCTTTGTTTCTGTTAAGCGGCAAGGTAACTGCTAATTTTTAATAAGTTACATCCAATAAAATCATTTATCTGTCACATGTTGATTCTGTTTTGACTGTTGACTATTTGATCAGATATATTTGGCCATTGACTTAGCTATAGACTGCAAGGATACTCAAAATGATCTTTGGAGTAGAATTCTCAAAGATAAATATATGGCATATGCTGTCCAGGAATGCTATTATAGCATTGAGAAAATTCTACTGTCATTAGTTGATGGTGAAGGAAAACTCTGGTTTGTTTTTGTACAGTTCTATTTTTCTCTATCTTTGTTTGGAAAATTATTATGTTATAAATATTGTTTCTTTCCTTCACCATTTTCATTTAAACAACTTACTTTCTTACAGGGTTGAGAGGATTTTTCGCGAGATCAACGAGAGTATAAAGGAGAATTCACTTGTCATGACTTTAGATCTTAAGAAGCTTCCTTTGGTGCTTTCAAGATTTACTGCATTGACCGGTCTTCTGGTAATTTTTGCTAATTATAGATGCCGGAACTCACATGTTGGTTAATTTAACATTAATAAGCAACAGTCCTGCTGAAAAACATAGGAAACTTAATGACAGATGCTTGGATTTTGTATCAACTAAATCCCATTTCTTATAATATTTAGCAACAATCTGGAAATTAGCTAATCAACACCTGAATTTTACACTTCATATTGTTTTACTAGATCATGGATGAAACGCCTGAACTTGCAAAAGGAGCTGCTAATGCTGTATATGAGCTATATGAGGTAGTAACTCATAGTCTTCTGTCATCTGATTTAAGGTATGCTGTCAAACGCCTGCGTTCATTTTACCTATCTTATTTTGTTAATTGTTAAATCAAACACTGTTTACTTCATAAGAGGTTTCTAATTTTTCAGTGAACAAATTGGTACTTGGAACATCGTGGCAAGGGCAAGAAATGAAGGACGCCTGTTTTCAAGAATTGGATGGCCAAGAGATCCTGAATTTGTAAACTCCTTAAACTTTTTTAATGTAAAAAGGAAGTTCATTTTCACTTTTACAGCAATAGTTAACTCTCTTGCATCCAGAAGGAGCAGGTGAAACGATTGCACCTTCTTTTAAAAGTAAAGGATTCTGCTTCTA
This sequence comes from Flaveria brownii, assembly GCA_018326445.1. NCBI lineage: Eukaryota > Viridiplantae > Streptophyta > Magnoliopsida > Asterales > Asteraceae > Flaveria > Flaveria brownii. Next base: position 7,412 of record BJCN01332435.1, read on the forward strand.
ATATCCCTAAGAATCTTGAAGCAAGAAGAAGATTAGAGTTCTTCACAAACTCTCTCTTCATGCATATGCCTGCTGCAAAACCAGTTAGTGAAATGATGCCATTCTGGTACGTGTCTCCACATATTGACGAAGCTAACTATTTTTGTATATATATATTTGATATTTTTCTGTTAATAGTTCTGATTCTTTTGTGCTTTGTTTGAGAACAGCGTTTTCACACCATACTACAGTGAGACTGTACTATATAGTTCCCACGACTTACGGCAAGAAAATGAGGATGGGATTTCTACAATCTTTTATCTTCAGAAGATCTTTCCAGGTAATTGCGTAAGAATTCTAAATTAAATATACATGCACACAAACATACATTTTAAAGTAATATTTTTAACATTTCAGACGAATGGGATAATTTTCTGGAACGAATTGGACGTGGTAATACTGGAGATTTGGAACTACAAGATAGCTCTACTGATGCACTAGAACTTCGGTTTTGGGTATCTTATCGAGGACAAACCCTAGCTAGAACTGGTCAGATTTTCTGATAGTTTTCAAGTTTTAATTAATGGTTGATTATATGTTATTTTGTTAGAAGATAACAATCAGATCAGCAAGCAAAACCAAAGAACAGTGAAGAAAAAAAAACTGTCGGCACTGCTGCCTGTTTCTTATTGAGTGAAAACTAAATTTCTGAATAAAAAATTACATAGAATACCTACTCTATATAAAGGGCAGAACATAAATAAGACAGCTGTAAAAACACTAAAGATTAAACTCCTAAAATAAAAAACGCGGTATTCCATAGATAGAAGATTCTGCAATCCATAATTGATTTTACCGAAATTAATTAATATATTTAATACGGTCATTAACATTTCTGACAAACTTGTACCATTTTTTTGCTTATAGTTCGTGGCATGATGTATTACAGAAGGGCTTTAATGCTTCAAAGTTATTTAGAAAACAGATCACTAGGAGGTACACTACTATTCTTGGGTTGTCTGATAGGATCTTGAGCAAGGCTCTTTTTTTATGGATATATATTTTTTTAACTAACAGAAAGAAATCCTCAAGCATCACTTTCACCTCAAGGATTTGAATTATCGCGTGAAGCTAGAGCTCAAGCAGATATAAAATTCACGTATGTTGTTTCATGCCAAATCTATGGACAGCAAAAGCAAAGGAAAGAGAAAGAGGCAGCAGATATTGCTCTGTTGTTGCAAAGGTAATGGTATTTTGTTATTACTTAAGTTTTATTCATTTGTTATTTGTTTTCTGTTATTTATTTTGGACCTCTTGATTTATCTGTCTTAATTACAGGAATGAGGCACTTCGAGTTGCTTTCATACATGTGGAAGAAAGTGCTGGGAGTGATGGGAAGATAGTAAAATCTTTTTATTCAAAGCTTGTGAAAGCTGATATTCAAGGAAAAGACCAGGTATGTAGCATTTTGAAGTGATTAATTTATCCTTTCTACACATCATTCTTTTTCAAGGCCTACCTTTTAGGGATGACCTGATAATTGAGATGTTTTATCTTGGTTTCTTTCATTCTACCATGATGTAGTATACTACTAATAAAGTTGTCCTAAAAAATAGAACAATACTATCCTAATTCCTAACTCATATATTTACGCATTTATTGTAACTTCTAAGCATATAAAACTTCATCTGCTAATAAAACCATATTAATGGGTAACAAAGCTGGAAATTTTTATATAAATACTTTGTATTAGTTAAGAAGTTTATTTTCATATAATCTCTTTTGTGATTAGCTTGATTTGATCCAAACATAATATACATTTTAGGAAATATATTCCATTAAACTCCCTGGGGATCCAAAACTTGGGGAGGGCAAACCGGAGAACCAAAATCATGCTATAGTTTTCACTCGTGGAGAAGCAGTCCAAACCATAGATATGAATCAGGTACTCTATTTATTTTCTATTTCAGTAGACTTTTCATTATTGTCATTTTGGTTGCTTTCTCTAAAATATTCTTATTTGAAGGATAATTATCTTGAAGAAGCAATGAAAATGAGAAACCTACTTGAAGAATTTCGAGGGAATCATGGCTTACGCCCTCCAACTATTCTTGGTGTTAGAGAGCATGTATTTACTGGAAGGTATGCTTTTCTTTTAATTATTTCGTTCATACAACTATCTTGTTGATTACCAATACTAACGAAAATATGTTTGCTTAGTCTCATTTTGTATTTTTATTTGATGTTTTTTGATGCCTGCTACAGTGTTTCTTCCTTGGCGTGGTTTATGTCTAACCAAGAGACAAGTTTTGTTACATTGGGACAACGTGTCTTGGCTTATCCTCTCAAGTGAGTTTCCTACAACTTGCATGTTCATTTTCATATCATAATATACTTTAGACTTCAAATTAGTTTTATATGTAGCAGCTGATTTATCTTATCATTTTGTCTTGGTTGCAAATATGTGTCATGGTTAAGAAATGGATATGCTCTATATATAACTTTCTTTCTTTTAGATATCATTCATTTAAATAAACTTAATGAAAAAGAAATTTTAATATATTGATTTATTGGTTTATTTTGCAGAGTACGGATGCATTATGGACATCCTGATGTCTTTGACAGAATATTTCATATTTCTAGAGGTGGAATAAGTAAGGCATCACGTGTCATTAATATCAGTGAAGATATATATGCTGGGTTCAATTCCACTTTGAGGCAGGGTAACATCACACACCATGAATACATTCAGGTTGGTTAAAGCTCTTTTGAATATTTTTACCAATGAACTTTATTTAGTAAATGCTTAAATATATCTGTATTTTTAGGTGGGGAAAGGAAGAGATGTGGGTTTAAACCAAATTGCGCTGTTTGAAGGTAAGGTTGCTGGTGGAAATGGAGAGCAAGTTTTAAGCAGAGATGTGTATAGGCTTGGTCAACTCTTTGACTTTTTTAGAATGCTCTCTTTCTACTTCACTACAGTTGGTTATTATGTATGCACAATGGTACGGAATTTCTTCAAATATTTTCTACTAAATTATTATTTTTCCTGCCATCTTTCTTCTGTAAGTCAAGTTTTGTTTTTGGTTGCAGATGACAGTTCTAACTGTCTATGTTTTCTTGTATGGGAGGGCATACCTGGTAAATTTCTTTCTTACTTAATTCACCAATTTAAGTTCAATAAACATTGAAGTATTAATCTGAAAATAACCAGCATAAGCTTGCAACGAATTAAGTTGATCTAAATCGAGTGTTATGTTCTTTTGTTTCATTCAGCATTAATTAATTCTAATTATAAGTAATAAATTCAAAAAATATCTAAGTACATGATATTACTTTTGAGTTTAATGCATTATCGCATCTACAAATTTCAGGCGTTCTCAGGACTTGATCAAGGAATTAGTCATAGTTCCATGTTGCTTGGTAATACTGCTTTTAATGCAGTCTTAAATGCTCAATTTTTAGTCCAGATTGGAGTATTTACTGCTGTTCCAATGATTATGGGTTTTATACTCGAACTTGGATTACTTAAGGTTTGTTAACAAATATTATAATATCATTGATGCTAGTCAAATTACGATAGTTTCAAGATTTTTTTGAGTTTGCAACGGCATGGATTTGATGTTCATGATGTTCTTTCTGCAGGCCGTTTTCAGCTTTATTACAATGCAGCTTCAGCTATGTTCTGTATTCTTCACATTTTCTTTAGGAACTAGAACTCATTATTTTGGACGGACAATCTTACATGGAGGTGCTAAGGTATGTAAAACTACTTTATTTTATTCACATGTGAATTAAATCATTAAAACTTTTGTGCTTACAAGTTACATATGTTGTGTTATTATTCCATAGTACCGAGCAACTGGGAGAGGATTTGTTGTGCAACATATCAAATTTGCTGATAACTACAGGCTCTACTCAAGAAGTCATTTTGTCAAGGCGTAAGTATTTTCTGTTTTTTTCCTTATTAAAAAGTTAGTAACATCTTTACTTGAAAATATTTGACAGGCTGGAAGTTGCATTGCTTCTTATTGTTTATATTGCTTACGGGTACACTCAAGGAGGCACTGTTTCGTACATTTTGTTGACACTTAGCAGTTGGTTTCTTGTGATTTCGTGGTTGTTTGCTCCTTATATTTTCAACCCATCTGGTTTTGAATGGCAAAAGTATGTTTTTATTCTTCTTTTATTTTTGTTGTTTTTAGTAAGATCCTGTGGCTGTAAAATGGATGCATATCTTATGTTATATGATTATGGTAACCATGTGTGCAGGACTGTGGAAGATTTTGATGATTGGATAAATTGGCTTCTTTATAAAGGCGGTGTTGGGGTCAAAGGTGACAATAGCTGGGAGTCTTGGTGGGATGAAGAACAGGTATTACATTATTATACATTTATACACATGCTCTTGAATGCATTTTGCAATTTATTATTCAAGTCTAGGTGGGTCTCCGACGTCTGCATATATATGGGCCGATTTGGGTTGAATATGAGACTATTTCTGTTGTCACTGACGTGTAGGAAACATTATATTGTAACAGATAGGTAAAACAAAAGCCAGTTGAAAGTCACCCAAAGAGTTTTCAAGTGCCTAAAATCTTGGATTATAAAAAGTTAAGTTATTATGTTAACAATATAAATTAATTGTGTTTTAATCGTTACTTTAACTGTTTAAAAAATTAAACACATAGACATATAGTGTTGACGAGCAACACAACCCGACCCAACCTGTAAAAAAGTGCCCGTTTGACATGTTATCAAACCTACCATGTCGCCACCTTTAGTTTTTAGAAATACAATTGTATCTTACTATCTTATTCAACTATTCATGATCACTAGATTCTTGGATCATGAAAAGACAACCACACAATCTTTATAGCCTAATTAATTTATAAAGGGTGCAAAACCATGTGACACTGGACACACTGACACGCATACCAGCCCACACCAGACCGCCCCGGGCTTAACACGTGAGAGGAAAATTGGATTCACTTAGCGTTAAAGTGATGAAGGATGTCAACCACAAGGATTGAACACCAGACCCATTCTTTGTAAAGGATGCAAAGCACTGCAAACCATCTGAGATACATGACCAGGGGCATATAGCCTAAAATTTGAGTTTTTCATATTAAACTATGGGCATATGGCTAGCCACGGACTAATTCTAGAAAACAATGTCTATTTCTGTAATCTGAAAACTTTTGGGTGATGAATAGTGATATGGTTTTCTGGTTTAACTTTTATCTACCTATTTTGATTCCCAGGCACATATCCAAACAGTCAGAGGCCGGATACTTGAAACTATTTTGAGTTTGAGGTTTTTTTTGTTCCAGTATGGAATAGTTTACAAACTCGAGCTCACAGGAAGTAGTACATCTATTTCGGTACAGTTTTACACCATTTTTATTTAAAATTTATTTCTCATCATCTACTATAAAGTAAGGGGTAAGTGGACATTTGCGATTAATTCATGGATTAAAAAGTTGTATTTTTCTTAAATCATTGACCAGCTTTATGGCCTCTCCTGGGTGGTGTTGGTTGGATTTGTCCTGATATTCAAGGTCGGTATTGTATTATCTGTGTTATGTTCATCATTCTTTTTATGACACATGATTATATTAACCATGCATTGTGAATGGATTTGCAGATTTTCACTTTTAACTCAAAGAAATCCAACTTCCAGTTATTTTTGAGATTCTTTCAAGGAGTTATAGCTCTGAGCCTTATTATTGCCCTTATCCTCTTTGTCCTATTCACACAACTTTCTGTCGCCGACTTATTTGCCAGCTTCCTTGCTTTTGTTGCTACTGGTTGGGCCATACTAAGTGTAAGTTTATTAGACTATCATCTGTAATGCTTACTTCATCATTATTATCAATATCATAAAATATTGGCATTGTGCAGATATAGTAAAAAATTAGGCATACAATGACCATAGTTTATCATCCAATTTATCAATTTACAAAGAAAAAGTTACTATTATTTTCAAAATATTCACTTCTTCCTAACTTCTAGTTTGGCCCTAGGATTATTATAGATTTCATTTTTACCCTACAATGATCATTTACTTTTGTCCTACACAGAATTACACTTTCTCTTACAATATTTGATCTAATCCCGACACCACATAGGGAAATAAAAACTTTTTTTGTTTTCACTTTTTGATCGGTCAAATTTATATTTAACTTTATATTTTAGAACATGTATCTTTTGTCCACTAGTCTTAAACTACACTTTTGGCAGCTTTTAGTTGTTTTCGTTAATTTTCTTGATTTTATCCGTCTAACTTGAGTTAAAGCATGAACTAACTATTTTATTAAATATTTTTGGTGACAATGATCAGTTGGCAATCCCATGGAAAGGAATTGTGAGGAGTTTAGGATTATGGGAGTCAGTGAGAGAATTCGCAAGAATGTATGATGCAGGTATGGGTATGATAATTTTTGCACCAATTGCAATGTTATCTTGGTTCCCGTTTGTTTCCACTTTCCAGTCCCGTCTTCTGTTTAATCAAGCATTTAGCCGTGGGCTTGAGATCTCTCTTATCCTTGCTGGCAACAAAGCTAATGTTCAGGCGTAATTTTACCCGTACATGAATCACCATATTTAACCATCTACAGTCTATGTTTAGCTTTCTTGTAATCCTGTATCATTTTGGCATTTTGTTGTAAATTAAAATAAGACAAAGTTTGAGATTTTTGTGAATAGGAATATTTTAAGATTTTGTTTGCGTGTTAAACTCAAGTGTTTACTTTGGTAGGCATTAGCATTCGTTAAGAGTAATAGTTTAGACTTAAAATAATTCCACTTATACGCATTTTGCTCTAAGCAGTTTTGCAATACTTGTAAAATCCTATTTTAACTTTTTTAACCGTTTTGGAAACAGAAAATTACCACTACGAAACTGATTTTTGAAGATAAATATAAAGGTATCCGGCTAACCCCGACTTAGAATGTTAGCAAATGTGTAGTGCTCTAGTGGTCTAGTGGTATTGGTGATTGCTTACAAATATGATCTGAGTTAAGTCGTATGAATGCTAGCATTTAGGAGTAAAATCTTAGCATTAGTGGTATTGGTGATTGCTTCTTACAAATATGGTCTGAGTTAAATCTTGTGAATGCTAGCATTTAGGAGTAAAATAATGGTCCTTAGAAATAAGACATTCGCATCTGTAAGCCTTATGTTGAATTAATTTTTAAGAATTCTTTGGACAAACCTCCGTAGTGCATTTGTCCTTATGGGTGTTTTGTTACTTGTAAGTTATAACTATAACTATAGTATTTTCGTACTAAATTTTTAGTAAAATGTAAACAATATTGTTTTTAGTTGCTTGTTATAATTAGACAAAATACTTATGAGTAAATTACACGTATCGTCCCTAAAGTTTACTCAAATTTACATTTCGCCCCGGAGGTTAAATTACAGGTTTAGTTCTAAAATTTAAAAACATATAACACGTTTTGTCTCTGGGTTAAACGGCCGCTAATTATTGACGTTAATTAGCAGTAAATTGACCATTTAACCCTTCTTGTTCTCCAACAACCACCCTACACTTCCTCAATTTTTTTTTTCAGGCTACCACGCAACCCCATCTCAACGACACCACCACCACCTCCATGAACATTTGCCCCACTACAACAACCGCTTCTCACCACACCACCATATACGCCCATCTTCATCACCAATCCACCACCACCACCATACACGCTCATCTCCTCCACCACTACCAATCCACAACCACTCATCGACACCACCACCATACACACCCATCTCCACCACCACCAACAATCCACCAATCTATCACAACAACCACACACTGTTTTTCCGGTGACGAGGGAGAATGTGCGGTGGGGGTTGAGGTGTTTTGGTAATGCGAAGGTGGAGTATTTTCTTTGTGTAGGGTGGTGGTGTTGCAAGTTCACCGAAAATTGCAAGGTGAGACTGGTGGCGTCACGGTGGGGCTGTGGTGGTGGCAGGGGTTAAAATCGTTGTTTATTAAATTTTAACGTCAAAAACTTGTGGCCCTTTAACCTAGGGATGAAACATCTTATATTTTTTCAAACCTAAGGACAAAACTTGTAATTTTCAATCCTAGGATCGAAAGTTGAAATCTAAGCAAATCCCAAGGACGATTCGTGTAACTTACTCTAAAATATTCAAATACCTTTGTCCGTTTTTTTTATAATAAAAGATAAACAGGGTTGTAGTGGCGTGACACAAATGCTGTCCTTGGGCATCCATTTCCACAGATAAACCTTTTTGCAGTCATTTAGCTCATTCATCTTATTTTTAAAACTCCCAGTCTTCTGTTTAGAAAGATGCACAAAATCAAAGCCTCGTTTGTTTGTTATCAAATGTTGGCAAAGATGATTAAACTACAATTGCTCAACCAAAAACTGTGAAAAACATAAACTGCAGCAGTATATGACTAAAGATAATTTGAACATATCCTGATCATTCAACATCTTTCTAAATACCCTCCAAGAAATTCAAAGTTTTAGTTGGTTCAAAAGCATGTAAACATTCATTAAACTTGTTGTATCCGAGGATGGCAGAGAGCACCACTTGATCACACGGATTGTTGTATCAGAGGCCCAGGCCGATCTGATCCATCATAACCTTCTCCTGCAGGGATCGAATTGACATTATAATTTACTGGATGATCGTATTTACAAGCTGGCCCATATTTGCATATCCCATACCGACTGTAGTATGTGCAGATGTTCTGGTCCTGCAAATTTTTCAAGAAAAGCAAAAGTAGTACGAAATCACAAACATCCTAAAAAAAAGTTAACGGTTTCATTTGTTTCTTTTCCTCCTGTGTACATTATCCATTGTTAGACGGTCTTCCTGAACCTCATATAGTCATATTAAGTGAATTGATGCATCTAACCTGTAATTTTGTTTACATTTACATGGGACACACCCGCAAAATGACAAGGGAAGAGTTGGCTAGTTGGGTACTGGGTCAAATCAAAACAGGTCCATGTTTAAACGGGTTATTTCTTGGTATGGGTCAGGCAGGATTGACTTGCAAAACATTTTATCCATTTTACAGAGAAATCTGTATCTTTTACTAAAAGACGATTTAGGAGGCTTAATCCATTGAAGTTAAAAAAATACTTTGGGTCACCTTCACCCTATATGAACCATTCCCTTTTTAGTTAAAAATTTTATTTGCTCTGCCCTAAACCCTAAGCAAGATCAAATCAACCATATATAAGCAAAGGTTGAAAAATGTAACTGTCAACTAGGACTTCAGAATCTTTAACTTTATTTGGAAATTGGAATGGATAATGCTGGCCTAAAGTTTCACAGTACAGGTAAAATGATATGATGATGAACTTACAGGTCTTAAAGGCAACCCTTTATCACTGAGGACAGATGGGGTAGTTCTGGCGATACGACTCTTAGGATGATGAAATTTGCATGAGGCTCGATATTTGCAGTCTCCAGTTTTCATGAAGTAACTGCAATCAGGTTGACCGGGCCTCTCGGGATACTCTGAAACCATCATCGGCTGTTGATGATGTGTGTACATGTTTGTATCACTTGGTGGATTGTTCAGGAAAAAAGCTGGTGGTATAGGTAGGCCACGCTCTGAACTCGGGTATACATGAGCAGGAACTGGAGCAGGAGCCTAAACAAGTCAAAACCATAAAATAAAAAGGTGTTTATAGATTTCAAGAATGCAATTGACCATAATAAAGCTGCTGTCAATCTAGCTATTTACCTGATAACCGTTCCAATCTGGGTTCGGTGGGGGTATGTTTTGGGTTGGTGGGTACATAACTGGTACAAAGGCGGCGGTTGGGTCAGGCGTTCTTGGGCCAGACCACGTGGGCATATTGGGAATATTTGGTTGGGGTGGAGGTTGTAATGGAAGAGGCCCATCATTCCCATAAGTGGTGGGAGCATCACCAACTGCACTAGGATCAGGATGATTAAACCTACAGTTTGGCCCGTATTTGCAGGAACCGTTACGCATATAGTAAGGACACTCTTTCTCACCCTGTAAGAAAATTTAGTCAGAGAACAAACATTTAGATCTTAAATATTAACTACAATCACAAACTGTTAAATTACCGGGCGGATTGGCAAGCCCAAAAAGTTGTATTCCACCACTTGTGCTATAACAGTCTTTCCTCTGCCATGACTGAACTTGCAAGATTTTCCATACTTGCAACCCGCAGGTGATAAATAATACTGCAACAAACTCAAGTAATTTGTAATTAGGTGCAAATGCATAATGACACCAATTTTACTGTCTCGAGACCATTAAGATTAACTCTACAAATATGATACCTAATACCATAGATTATCCGAGTACACCATAGCATTAGTTATATAACTTAAGCACAAAAGCAAAACAAGTATTAAGCCTCATATATGAAGATAAAAACTGCAGCTATGACAAATTAAGACTGCACAATAATCAATAATGGAGATGAATCAATTGAGATTGTATATGAACAATGATAGTGAATAACCTTGCACTCAATCTGCCCATGCATCTCCATGTTTTCTTCCTTCTGCTTATGTGTCTCCTTAGTAGGCTGCTAAACAAACAAGTGATTCTCAAAACCTTAACAAAACTTGAGATTCAATGTAAAAGTTTCCTGAAATTCCAACTCCTATATAAAACTGTAACCTAATTAGCATTATACGTTAAGCCACCTATAGCTGGAAATAAACCTGATGTTTCCTTCTGAGAGGATGATTGAACTTGCAATTTGATCCATACTTACACATCCCTGTGCGCATGTAGTACGAACAATCTTCAGCATCTGGTCTCAATGGATAATGATAACTTTTCGATCTACCATCGTCTGCATCAACATGTTTGCTCTCACTCTCCAGATCTTCCACATGTTCATAACCCCTATCATTCCCATCCTCACTCTTCCACTGTTCATCATTATTCTCATAACCCCCAATTTCACCACCATCAACCCCATCTACAACCTCAATCTCGTGATTCTCGTTCAAATCCTCATCATGCTCAGAGACATTCTCATCATCACCTTCTCCCTCTTGATCCTCACATCCTATTTCAACTTCCCCCTCTTTCAAAACCCTACATTCCTCCCGATCCACCTGTTGAACATCCAACACACCGCCCCGTTCAACAACCTCATCAACCAACTCCCTCACATCCCCACGGCTCTTCTCTTCAGCTCCATTCGAATCCTCAGCTCCAACAGCTTCATCAACAGCCTCCTTCACCACCACGTGCCGGAGCTCACCATCAATCACTTGATCCTCATCGTGTTTGTCAAAATCCCCATGGAGATCTCGATCGAAACCCTCGTGTTTGCGGGATGATGATAAGACTAGGGTTTCGAAGTCTTGTGCGAGAAGATTCACTAGCGTATCATCAACATCATCGTCGGTGGGTGATGGATGAGATTGCAGAGGTGAATGAAGGTGTTGGTGTTGATTATCATGTTGTTGCAGTTGAGAAATTGGTTCAAGTGACTCCATTATTGTGGCTCTACATCTCCATGTTGGAAAGATGAAATTGAGAGTATGTATGTATGAATGAAACGGAGAAAAAGGGTTTTTGAGTTGTTATATTTCCAGAGAAAGAAAGAATGAATGAACACGAGTGTGTGTGTGTGTGTGTGAGTTTATAAAAATTCCGTTTGTAAATAATTAAATATAATGTGTTGGTGTGAAACGTGTGATTGCACGGATGATTTCCGTAATCGACAATTTGTTTGTTTGTTTATTTTTTAGACGTCTTCATAACGATTAGTAAATGGTAAATGTTTTGATCCTTCCTACAAGTTTTAGAAAAAATTCCGATAAGGCTATGCGTTATCAGCTCACGCCCACGGGCTGAAACACCACCCTTTAGGGTGTGGTGAGGGGTATGGGGGTTTGGCCTTGAGCCGGGTTACGGATATTGGGCTTAATTTATGGAGTTTTCTAAATTTGATCTACCAACCATAATATTATACCTTACTCTTTTTTTTGTTCAAGTCTCACACTACACAAACATCATTACACATGTAAGTAGTGTGAGTGTGATCACAACCAACCTACGTGCCACTTACGTAGTATTAGTGTTTGCTCATACTCGCTAAGATATAAAACATAGCCTAAGTTCTTTTTCAGCGAAGCTTATGTTGTTGAGAAAAAGGGAGGATTAGAAAGAGAAAACCAGAGGTGAAAAGGTAACTGGTCGGGAAATGATTGTCGGAGTGTTTGCTGAAAGTGGGTGCAATTGGTCGGAAAAATGAGGAGAAGAATGTTTTTATAGCTCTAATAGCTTTTTTTTTCTCTTTTTTGATTTATTTAAGTTACTGATTTATTTTTGTTTTAAATAAGAAAATGGTATAAAAGATTAAAAGTAATTTACACCTATTTAACACTAACGTTCATCTGTCTAAGGAACATAAATGTGACATTCGAGTGAAGATTATGAATGATATCCCTGTGATTTATGATACCTAATGATGAAAAGTAAAATTTCAACGTACCAAAAACGTAACTTACTATATAAATTAAATGAAACAAAGTTAAATAAATACATATCTAATGTTGATTTGAATTGCTACATCCAAATAATATAGGAAGATCATATGCTTATGTTAAAAGTTTAGTTTGTCGAATGGTTTTAATCATTACAATAATTTTTTTAACTAACTAATATGCATTACAAAATATGTTATTAAAGACAAATGATTAAAAATATAGTTAAAATATCAATTTATTCGTTTTAGGTACATTAACTCGATCTCCTTATTCGTATTTTTCTAACCTTAAACAAAAGTAACAAGTTATGAAATAATAATTTTGTAATTAGATTAAATCTTCACTAAGTAAATGTCATTAATGTTACTCCACTAAATATGAAAGGAACATTTTTTTTCTTCTAATTTTATTATATACCATTAATGTTACTTCATAGAATACTTGGGTTTTTGGGGCTTTTATTCAATATGGTTGGTGGTGGTACGATATAAAAGTACAATTATTATATAAAAAATTATTTCCATATTAAGCTTGCCAATATCACGTGAGCTAGCAGTGTGTTTGAAAAAGAATATGATATTTCTGGTACGAGAATGAAACAAAATTAAATATTGTTTAATAGTAAATACATTTTGCATTTACTTCCCCAACGTTAAACAACAAGTCTACAAGGAACATATTCAATAGAGTATACCGACAACTTTTAAAATCAACCATTTTTAACGGTTAAAATCGGTTAATTGAGTTTCAGTTTGAATTAGTATTATTACTTAATTCATTCATACACATCTCTTAGGTACGTGTGATTAAAAAGACATTTATTTTGTTTCCATATAGTCGATTTTGTATGGTTTTCCTTTTACAACACGTGACTTCCATGTAATAGAACAATGACATGAATAGAATTGTATCTTGTTATAAATTGACTTTTAAATGAGGAAATACATTATTAATTCATATTTCTATCATTAATAATCAGTTATATAATTTTTGTTATCAGTAAGTTTAAATGAAAGGACTAAAAATAATCAACAAAAGAAAAGATTGATTTTAAAGGAGTTTAAGAATTTATTTCTTATGTTCAAGAAAAGTACAAATATCTATTAATTTTTAATTTATATATGCTTAATTTGAAAATAAAAAAAAAGAATTCATTTGATATGATAGGATAATAAAACAAAACATTAATTAAAAATCATTATATTATCATGAACAAACAAAAAATGAATATACCAGAATAGCGAACCGACTTGCTACACCCTCGCGTTAGAACATTGAAGGCAACCAACTCACATATCTAAGCTAGGCCAAAGGGTGTGATTCGAACTGCTATCTTTACCCGACAATTACACTCAAACTTTGACCTGACATTCCCTGATTATCAACATGGGCTAACCAACCCAAAAAATGTTTACCTATTGGGAATTGAACTTAGAGTATCCTTTAAAGAACCCAAATCGCATAGATTATTACCATGAACAAATAAGTGTTCATTTTAAGACACTAGCCAACATGCATAAACTATTCCAAGATGGAATGCAACATCCAATGCCTTCAATAGCAATATAAAACAATTTCAAGGTCATTGCTACACACCCTAAAACTCTATCTCAAGAAACCTACAACACATTCACCACCTAACCCACAAACTTGAGACCAACCAACACTAGTTGGTGTGCAGTATGTTTGCAATAAATTCATTCTGGGTTTAAATTTGAATCATGGTTAGAATCAATGGTTGGTTCAGCAAGTTCAAGGGAAACAGGGCAGTGATCACTCCCATAAAATCCTGCAAGAAATCAAGACAATTTTGCATTTGAAATGTGGCAAACAAATGCAAATACGTGTGCGTATGCGAAAGTTCATCATATATTCATACCCTCCAATTCAATCCCCTGCCCGTGCATCTCACATTTGACAATTCTGTCCTTAAGTTTTTCCGACACTAAAAGATAGTCTATTCTCATCCTTTTACCACGGTACCTGTAAAGATTTATATGAATAGTAGTAAAAATGAGAAAATGATGCACAAATCATAAACTGAAAACAATAAACTGAAAACATGTTTTTGATGTTACAAAGGACATACTTTCCGATAGGGTGGCCGGACCATGAAAAGCCACGCTCCATATCTTTTTCCTTGTGGAGAAATCTATATGCATCTATTAGCTTTCCCCTGAAGATTATTCCAAAAAGAAAATAAAAATCTCGCATGGTTGAAGATTTATGATAATAGTGTACATAATCATATAGGCCAAGCAAGTATTAGAAAAGGTACACTGAGGCCACCAAAATACCAAAACAACAAAACAACATTACATGTTGCTCAAGTATCAATTGCTTTGTTTATGCTAATTCTGAGAATGCCCTAAACGATTATCGTCAATTTACATTTTTCAGTTGTTTTTTTGTCAGTTTTCAATTTGTTCAATATTATCTTATATTAAGTCGGGGGTAAATCTGACATACATATTTGTATCATTTTATTATTATTTTTAATATCAGGGGTATTTCAAATGCTGAAGCACTAAAACAGCAAAGATTATGCATACTCTTTTAGTATGGAACCAAACCGCTTTCTCTCAGACAAGGTGAAACCTGGTTGCCCACAATCCTGCAGTTAACAGATCAAGTTAGCTTCTGAAATTAAAATCAGCAGTCTATAAATGTTCTAGAAGATTTCTAAAAAGCACTTGTAGAAACAAAGCTGCTTCACTACTGTATGTATTTTATTTAATCGATCCCTACAATGAGAGTCCTCTATGATTCTTTTGACAATTAAAAATATTAGTGTCAAATATGTAGAAACAGGTGTATTATTAAATGTAAAACCAAATTTGACATGCATCTCGTGTTCGAGAAATTGTCTTTATGTTAAAGTACAAAACCTCTTTGTTTGGAGGAACATAACCGTTAAGCTTTGCACTTTGAAAAAAATCAGGATGACTGACATCGATCTCTTCATGACTGCACAAAATTAAACCCTCCCATTAGAAAAACAAAATAAGAAGTAAAAATAAATTCAATATAAGAAGACATAAGTGATTAGTGAAACATGAACTCCACCAAAGGCACACGTATAAGCTTCAGTCAAAGCTCCAAAGCTATGGGTGACTACACCAAAAGCATGTTTAAGATTTTTAACTACGCCCATTTAACCGATCATGTAACAATATATCCCAAGTTACCCATTTTCTACCTAAAGCATTGAAATTTTTCACAATAGTAAAGACCCTCTTTCGATTTTCACAAAAGAAGCATTTTAAATCTAAGGGACAAATTAGGCTGATAAGACATGCATATGCCTAATAATACGTATAATTGTACACCAAAAAAAACTCTTAAAGAAAAGAATTAGCAAAATAACGGTACCTAACATTAAGATCACCACACCAAATAAGTGGTTTATCTGTAGATTGCAAGACGAATTCTTTCATTCTTTTATCCCATTTTCTTCTCCTTTGAAATGCGGTTTCCTCATCTTTCCAACCATTGTTTGGTACATATGTATTTATTAACCGGAATGATTCAAATTCAGCTATAATAACTCTACCATCTGCTTCATGTTTGGAAACTCTTATCATTAATTTGCGCAACGCATGACAATACTTTGATGATATGTCTTCGCATCAGCAACAACAATCAGATATTTAGCCCGTAAAGTGTTTATTTATCATAAAACAACATAAGTTATGGGTATGAGAGTGGCGTACCTGAGCTATCTAGATTAAAAGAAACCTTTAATGGTGCAAAACATTTCTTTACAAACAATGCCGTTCCAGCATACTTTGAATCAGAAAGAGACCACCACACATTGTATTTTCTGAAGGTGGGACCTGATAATGCCCGTGTTATAATCTGCAATATTTGTTAAAAGATAGAGCATAAAATGTAACTTCTTGAAAGCACATAAAATTCCACATCTTAATATGTTTCAAGACATTAGATGGCAACATAATAATCCAACCCATAATACTGTTACTTATTGAAAGCACATAAAGTTCATATCAATCTTGAAAACAAAATTGTTTTTTATTTGTGATGGAAGATGAAAAGGAATTCGGTTACCTTAGAACACAAACATTTGTTAGCATTATATCATACTGACATGAATCATAAGATTAAGATAAAGAAGTACCAGTTTTTCTTCTCGCGAAGAATTATTATCGTCCTTCAATTCTCTAGGGTTTTTTGGAGCACCTTTGGCACCAGCTGCAGGCATTCTTACTTCCTACCACCCATTATACTGTTAGATGAATATTGTGCAGCACATATTCTTTTGTTTTCAGTTCTCATTATGCAATAACAAAAGCAAGCTTCTTTAAATCTAGTATCTCATAATCGTTTTGCATTTGCAAGTATATTACCTTTTAAGATATCATTAATAGTTCTCCATACCAAACCAAGAAACCAATAAGACACAGAATGAAGCTAAAACTTCATAAGATCACCATTAAATCAAAATGAGTTTTAGCTTTTACACCACAATTTCAACACAGGAGAGAAAAGGTCCAGCTTTTTGGTTCCATAAATCCAACATTCAAATACTCAACAGCCCTAACAACCCGTTTTACAATTTATCGCATTCAACGACAAAAAGCCCCAATTTGGTAAGAGCATTCCTCAAATTCTCATAAATAAGACCAAGAATTTGAATTCCAACTTCGTTAGGGCAAAATCAAGAAAAACAAAATCGTGGGGCCGAATGGCACCTGTATGCAGATGACATCAGGATCAATGGCGGCGATGAACTTGGTGAACTCGGGCCAGTTGTTCTTAACCCGAAGAAGAAAGCTGTTAGCATTCCAAGTCAAGAACTTTGTGGGTTCTTTCTTCTGGGTTTTGTTATCGTCTTCTTCAACTGGCGTTGTTGTTCCTGTTTTTGTTTCAACATCATCTGTCGATGATGGTGAAGAAGAAGAAGAAAGAGTGGGTTTCTTGAAAGAAGCATCTTTCTGCACAGGTTGAAAGAATCGCTTCATCCTCTCTGATACACTGATACTACTAATCACACTCGCAGTCTCTTATCTCAGGCAGTTTTTTAATGAATCTAGGCCTTTGTTGGATCGGTTCATTGTGTATGATAGGCTCCAGGCCCATATACTAACCAGACTTGTCAATTTCTTGTGCCCAATTGCCCAAATGTTGTGTTATAAGTTAATTATGAAAGTGTGTAAAAAAAAAGGTTGTAACATATGCAGTATGAACAAGAAAACAAACAAACAAACAAACAAACCCAGTATATCCCACTCAAGAGCAGGGTCTGGGGAGGGTAGGTGTAGGCGAGTCTTTCCTCTATTTTGTTAAGTAGAGAGACCGCTTCCAAAGAGACCCCCGGCTCGATAGCAAAGGCCATACTGAGAAACAAGACACATAGCATACCTTATACAAGAAAATCCTACCACACATAGCATACAACATAAAAAAAATCCTACAACACATAATGTACAAAAAGCCATACCGATTGCAATACATCGTTCAAGTAAAT
>BJCN01332453.1:3317-21806 GCA_018326445.1 Flaveria brownii
CAAATAAAGGAATTACTTTTCAAAATTTGTTAGAGTTAGTTACAAACGGTCCTGGTGCTCTGTTTCAAAGTTTACATATTCATTGACACTCGTCAGGTTCGTTTAATGCTCACATGTTTGAAACTGTATGCAGGCATATGAAGGCATGTCGTATCCAATAATTCTGATGCCACCAACTGTCTATGGGCATGGAGTCAGACTCCATATGGAGAAGGTGATTATAACTCTGCACTCTAGTTGAAAACAGTTAAACAAGGGCCTCTTAATTATTTTGTTGTTGTGGGTCCTTTGCTTGTATATAGGTTGCGCGTCTCCTTGGGGGAAATTTGAGAAATATCACGGCAATTGAAGCAGTATCTGGTGCTTGGTTGCAGGTCTGTTATTTCATTTGTGCATATTGACTTACAATGATAAACAAGCCTAAATTAGGTTGTTTAAATGCGTCTGAATGTGCAGTGTGATGGTCAACCTCCTGCTGATGGTCCAAAGGAAGTGAGAGTAGTGAACGTATATGGCCCCAAGCCTAATGTTTTTAAAGCTATTTCGCTAATTCACTCACAAGTCTACGAGGTCGTACTCTAGCTTTTAAAACTCAACTGTTAGATTGGGGTTGGTTTAACTGAGTTTTTTTTTTTTCGCTGTTTTAGCTTGGGGAAAGTCTTCAAGCAGAAAGGGAACTGGACATGTTGTTTAGACAACTCAGTTTTGATGAGAAGATTGAGTGTATGAGACCTCGTGCTGCTCAGATGACTAAACCTACGAGACCTACTTTTGCTTCTCTTTTTAAATCCAGTTCCGGTTCTGGTTCCAGTTCTGGTACGGGGCCGTCGGGTCAAAGAGAAGAACACAAGAAGCAACATGTTGAAGGAGCTAAAGGTAAAGATGAACCAAAAGGAGAAAAGTTGCAGCAGCATGAGGAGGAAGCTAAAGATAGAGATGAATCAAAAGGCAAGAAAGAAGCAGCAGCATAAGGAGGATGTTGAATCTGATGATTAGGAAGTAGATGTTGTTCTCTCATTACTGATTGATCCACACTCTGGTACCATGTACATTTGGCTTTTATGTTTTGGTTGCTATATAGAAAAACAAAAATGATTCAAGAACATGCTTTTATGATTCAATTGAGACCATGGTTTTTCCAAGTTCCAGTGATGCTTGCTTAAAGGGGGCATGGGATTTTATCTTCTATTACTACTATGGATCGAGGCAATGACCTAGCTTGTGCCACAATTGTTTCTTTTCTTTCCTTTGGAGCTGATATTCTATTCCAAGTAATCCAATAAATTTAGGTTTTACCATGTCATGCCAGCGGTAGCGGTGTTATCATGACAGCCAAGCCATCTATATCATTTGTTGAGTAACGAGATAGATTCAATAAACATAGTCTTAGCGAACCTTGTATGGATTCTTAATGCATGTGATATGTTTTCTTTCAATAGACATTTTAAAATCCTCCTACTAGAAATAAGTAATTATTAGACAAGGGTTCGAGAAAATAGAAAATAAAAAATAAAATTATTGTGTATATAATTCCGGTAAACGGGTATATGGGTCGGTAATTAGGCCCCGTTAGTTCCATACTTATGAAAAATTTATAAACCAATCCCGTACATGTATTCCCGTCCTAAATGTTATTGGTTTCATGTCGGGTTAATTGGAGTTCATTTTACCCTTCCAGTTAGTGATTTCTTTGTAAAGTAGTAAACTATTGATCCATGTTCTAGAATCGAACCAAAAGTTTATTTTATGTTTTGTAATAGTCCCTTTTCACGTATGGCATATAAGACGTTAAGAGAATTGAAAATTTGGTAATTGTTAGACATGTTATGTAAAGAGTATACTAGTAGGCAAGTTATATATATATACGAGCAGGAGAGAATTAAGATAAAAATTACCATTGATTTACATAAAACATTTACAAAGAGTCCCCAATTTTAAAGACAAATATGGAGATGATAATTAATAATGTTGAAAGTGAACAAATTTACATGTATTCAACATCAATTGTAGCATTATCAAGCAGTTGGATAAGAAGCCATCATAGCAATACCACATAGTCCTTCCTTAGCTTCAACATCTCTCTGCATCCTAATGTACCCTTCTTCACCCCAACTCGTGCCCCATGAGTTCTTCACAAGCCAGTACTTGACGCCATCATCACTCGTCCCATACCCAACCGCGGTAACCCCATGGTCCAATTCAGTACCACAAGTCCCATTAAAAACACCACTCGAGTAAAACTGAAAGTCAGACTCCCCAGCATCAATAGCAACAGAAACAGGCTGCATAGCCACAGCCTTCAACAAGGCCGCCTCGCTATTAGTAGGTACATCCTCATGTCCCGTGATCTTCGCTGCAGCAACGGCTTCTTTCTTTGTATTGCAAGTCGCATCAACCGCTTTGTAAGGATACGCAGCCTCGGTGTTGATCCCTTTGTTTTTGACAATAAAATCAAATCCATCATCCATGTATCCACCCTCACACCCCTGGTCTTCACCGCTCTTGTCACAATCCATAAGTTCTTGTTCAGACAGTGAGATTAGTTTCCCCGTGGTAATCCCTGCGATTCCTTCAGTAGCAGCGATCGTTGAAAACGCCCAACAGCTTCCTGAATATTGATTTTAAAACAAATAGAATTTAAAAAGAGATATACAAAAAACTGTAGCAAAAAGAAGTGTTTTTTTTAATTGGAATTTATGATGGGCTTACCGCATTGACCTTGATCCTTGATCGGGGTAACGGCACCCTTCTTCCTCCAATCAATACTAGATGGAATCGCGGTCACATTCTCATACCTGAATGGTGTGGTTTTCCTGGATCTTGGTGTGGATGGGAACTTGAATCCATTACGAGCGGCCTTAAACTCTTGATTCGTCTGGTCTGCAAATTGATTGATGCTAAGCTTGTAACCGCGGTTGCCAACATTGTTGAATGCTTCTATGTACGCCACATTGTTCTTGAATATCTTGAAACGTGTTTCTTTCTCCAAATCATCTTTATACACACGTCCATAACGTGCCATCCATCGTTCATGCCTTTGCAACATGTTCTCTTCGCTTAGCGTTCGCGATGCAACCTGGCATGCGCACATTCCAAAAACAAGAAGTGCCGCTACGATGGTTGATGTATTGCGCAACATGAAACCCGTGTTTTTTGGGTGCTTATCAACAAGTAGATTATGAGTCTCTTTCAGTTGGTAGATGTTGAAGTACTCTTCAACTTAAGAAGGTGGTCTATATATAAAGGATGGATATATGCTTAGTTAATAGATGTGTAGAAGTTGCTCGTACGTGATTTGCATGGCAGGGCAATAAAATCTTGAAGCTTAATTTGTTTGTTTGTTTCTTTTAAATTGGTTATAAGAATGGAGTTTTCTCAACGTTCATACGATAATGATACTTTGATTTCTATTTTGTTTTTGAAGTATCTTTTGTCAAATAACGTTAATTCATCATTGATTTAGGGCTACATTGGCATTTTTTTATATTTTATAGACTATAGATCCTTTTTTTTATTGAAGGGTTATAGCATTGATACTCGGTTATTTACATATGTGATTCTCGAGTAATACAGAATGAAAAACTAATCGAATGTTGTATATATTTTGATGACAAAAATGTCAAACAAGATCACAAAAGGGTCACGTGCCAAGCATTTTAAATGCGATGTATAAACGCATACTTCAAGTCTTTAAAAAAACATGATGCTTTCAAATAAACATAACAATATCACAAAGATAATAAAATCCGTGATTTTTGGTATAAAAACTTTTCTTTTAAAAACGATATATAAAAAGTTTCGAACGTATAAAAAATGAAAAGTTACATGTGTAAGGTTACTTTTTTTAGACTTGCGCTCACTTTTTTCCCTATGCACGTGTCATGTGATAAACCTTTTCTATTTTTTCTAGGATTTCTACTCTTTTTAATAAAACTCACATTTATCTCTCTCTCTATATATATATATAGAGAGAGAGAGATGTGATCATCTTAAAACTCATAAATAACTTCATAACCGCGAGAACTAATCTAAACTCTTAGATCATTTAATCGATGGTTAAAAACAATATTGATGTTATTTTTATAATTAATTGAAAAGTCAAAGAGGTTAAATTAAAAAGGTTTGGGCATTATAGAAATTAACTTAATTATTCCCATAACCTTCCCTAAAATATCTCTATTATAAAAATATATATATCTTCTACTCTCTTTACTCACGTTCATCTTTCTGATTTCACCACTAGAAAACAAATTAGATTCACATTTTCTCTCCCTCACTTGAATCATTCGAACAATGAACATTTGATCTGCTTGATAAACATTGATGCAGTGGAGGAGCATAACGTCTAGATGAGTTTCTACATATGCTCTGATACGTAGTTAGCCCAATAGCCCAAAGCATCCTAGCAGACTAGGCCCAGTTGAACAGGCCCAAACGAGCATCTAGAAAGCCTGCCCGATTTGTGGAGTGATCTGCAAGCTTAATTTGACCTTTTCTTTTTATGTCACATGTTTATTTGTTGCATGCATGGATTAGTGGTTTAGTGGTCAAGGTACTTCCTATCAATAAGGGTTAGTGGAGTCGTAGGTTAGTAAAAGCATTGCATATTTAAATTTAGTGTATTTCATTATTTGAAAGCAGGAAATATATCAAAAAACTGCCCCAATCCTTCTCTTCTCCCTCTTGATCTTTCTCGGAGTTTGATCCGCTCTAAGGGTCTAACAATTGGTGCTTTCATTGAGTTCTCACCCTCCTAAACATGCCACCTCATAAAGAAACTTCCACCACCGATGAGCCACCACCAAATGCCACCGATCAGCTGATTAATCAGTTGATTGCCATTACCATCGAAACCACCACAAAAAAACCAGGCCATACTAACCGAACTAATTCAAAAAATCGACTCACTCACAACTCATGTCACTTCGGAATCCTCGGGTGTAAAAACCCCACCACGTCGGCATTCCCCACCTCGACACAGATCACCAAACCGCCAAACCAACCCTCGACAACCAAAAATCACCTTGCCTTTTTTCGATGGGTCTAATGTCTTAGACTGGATTTTTCAAGCAGAAATTTTTTTCTCATTTTATCAAACCCCGATCGCCGACCGTACCACTGTTACAAATCAAACGGAAGAACTCAACCCAAAAGACTAGTCTGATGGGTGAGGGAACCCATTTGGCCTATAAATCTCACATCAATTGCCCATACAACCGATGTGGGACAAGTCCCATACCTTGCAATTGTTTCGGTCCATAACATTCGCCCCTCCTTAAGGACCAACGTCCTCGTTGGTCACGACTGGTTCTCTCCAAGCCACCATTCCGTGGGCCACCACTCCGAAGTTGGCTTTGATACCGCTGTTACAGATCAAACGGAAGAACTCAACCCAAAGGACTAGTCTGATGGGTGAGGGAACTCATTCGGCCTATAAATCTCACATCAATTGCCCATACAACCGATGTGGGACAAGTCTTATACCTTGCAATGGTTTCGGTCCATAACATGCTCTGATGTGTTTTATGATGGAAAGTCGAAGATTCTTATGGCCTTTTTTGCTTGTTTCAATCTATTATCACCAAGAAAAAAAAATTTAGGGAAAGAATGAAAATGTTGATTTTTCAAAGGTACTAATATACAGACACCCGACATTGTAAATCGACACCTCTTATACGTATCGTATAGCCACATACGTCGGCGTATAGGGTCGAAGACACTAAAAATGAGAAAAATTCAGAGGGTTATACACGTCATATAACCCTATATGATCCCCAATATGACACATATAGGGCTATACAAGGCGTATAACAAATTTTGACACTGACAACGAGAAAAAAATTTAGAGGGTCGTTAGAGGTGTTATACGGCCCGTATGAGGTTACACGACCCCCCACACGACGTGTGTAGTGTGATACCACCAATAGAAATTTGGGGTGTTAAGTTATAATTTTAAAGGGTCACGGTATCAACATTTCATTTATTTATTACTTTAGTTCTTTAAGTGGGTCCCACCAATCTAAGGGGAAGTTAAATAGTATTTTATTTTTATTTGTATTGTTAATAAAAAAGTAAAAATGTAAATTTACACAGGTTTAATGAAAAAATACCATCTATTGATTTTTTAAACCAATGATGAAAAGCATACATAAAAATATAAACCATAACTTTACTCAAAGCGCATGATTATCCGTGTAATTTACTATAGTTAAAATATAATCTCGTATCTAATTTTAATTTTAAATATAATATATATTTTCAATCATTCATCTTAACCAATATGTTCTATTGATGCGCGTTGTACGCGTGATAGACGAACAAAACGATTTGAAGTAGAATTACTATCTTGTTCAGGCTTGAAACCGGTACACAGCTGCGGCTGCTAACCGTAAATGGTAGCCACGCCTAAGCAATCAACACCACTCCAACTATATCATCAGTGCCCTTGGAGTTCAACGAAACCAAACCATGCAACAACGACATTTCCAACAGAACCAAAGCAAATAAATGTCTCAGATGTGACAAGTGTCATCCTCATCGAAAAAGCTACATCAGCCAAACAATACGATCAAGACAAATATCATCGCACATCGAAGAACAAGAATGACAACCATGATTATATTGATAAGCATTACTTCAACTTTCCAAATCTCATTAGTTGAATAAAAGACATAATAGAATCCATATAATTAGAGTTCCTTTGGTTCAAATCTTAATTGGCTTTATAAATACTCCCAAATACTTTCAAACCCATTTTGTAGGTTTCATAAAGTTGCAGGTTTCTACATCTTCTTCCTTAACCCACTTCAAAACCTAATAAAGCATAACAATAAATTTGATTTTGAGTTCAATATATCTATATTAATTTGGAGGCTAGCCTTAGTTGTTTTGATTTTACTAGAACGGGACATGCTCGTTAGGGTTCTCAAAATCGTCGAAATAGCCCTTAATTCCGATATCGCTTGCGAAGCTGTCATTCTAGTGTGTAGCGACATATATGGATGATATGTCAGATGCTAAGGAGGTGATGTCGGAGTTGTGAATGATTAAGGGCAATGGTGTAGCAGTGGGATCGATCGGGGACGTCGAGTTAGAGTTGTTCATAGGATGACCATATAGATCCTTTTTGCACTTAACATTTATCCGATTGGCTAATAATATTATAATAACTTTAACTCTTCATTTACTCATCAATTAAAACTAAGGTAAATGAGATGAAATTGATGTAATTAAATCTTGGTATAGTAACAACTAGAGTAACATAAGGAAAAAGTATATAATAAGTTTTTGAACTATTTTCATCCGATCAAAATAACTATTATCATTTAAAAGTTTAAAAATAAACATTTTAGTCCAATAGTTTTAATAAAGTAACGATTTGCATCCACTCCGTTAACCCCATCCATGGATTCTGTTTTAAGTCTCCCATGTGCCCCTCACATGAGGGGCATTTTAGTCAATTTTAACTTGAAAAGAAAAACTTTTTTATATAGGATATTTGTTGTTATCATTTTAACCCATAAAACCAAATGCAGTTAAATAAAAATGCAGCATACTAATGTAGTGAAGAAGTCTCTATGATGATAAGATACATTTTGCCTTGGTTAAAATCAAACAACCATAATATATAATAAACATGACACTGAACATGATTTTGTAAAAAAAGTAATACAAGCTCACCATAAACATGATAAGAGTAGAACCTATAATTTTGTTTTGAAACATACCACAACAAAACAAACATGATCATAGATTCTTTGAAGGACCAATAGGAGTCACAGGTCTATGAAGTTGATCTGTAACACCCCGAAAAGTTAAAACGAGTCATCAAGTATAATGGGCTTAATTAATGGGTATTTAATAAAGGAAAAAAATTGCCATGGGCTAAATTAGTCTTATTGGGTAGTAGTCTAAGGGATTAAATGCCAACAATCAGCCCTTAAGCCACTTAACTAGCCATCATCTTCCTCATTTGTACCCTAGCCACCCAAATTCATAGAGAGAATATGTAGAGAGAGAAAGCAGAGAGAGAAAGTGAAGAAAACTCAAGATTTGAAGCTTCAAAAGTTAAGAGATTAAAGATATGGGTGTTGGAGCATCAAACCATAAGAAAGGAGCAACAAATCCAGGTAAGAATCGGTCTCTAAACCCTTTTGTAGATCAAACCCGGATTCTAGGGTCTTGGGTTTTGAAAAGTTGCAAAGAATCGCATAAAGGTCATATTTTTACATATGAAAACATGTAAAAAGATTAGATATATCCTCATGGTTGATAAACTAAGAGATTGGGTGTAAAAAGTTAAGATTTTGGGTTAAAAAAAGACTGGTTCGTCATTTTTATTTGTCCAGCGAAACTGTAAGCTCGATCAGCGAAACTGTGGACTCATCCAGCGAAACTAAGAGAATTCTCAGCGACACTACAGTTTCGCTGGTAATTTCGCTAGTGCCCAGGTTGACCTATAGATATTACGAAATTAGGAAATTCCAACGAAAGTTAGGCACACCTGATAGCGAAACTGTCATGCGAAACTGCTGGACGAAACTGTTGGGCGAAACTGTCAGCGAAACTGCAACGAAACTGCTTATCTAGCAGCGAAATTAGACAGAAATTAACTCTTTTAAATGTTAACTTATCTGCACGCTGTGTAGTGTGATCCTAGCCTAGAAGGCTTAGTTTAGAAGTTACTCACGATATCCAGGTGAGTTCTAGATCCCCTTATTTAAAAGTTTTTCCATGTTTTGGGGGCTATTATGCATAGTAAACATAAGGTTTTCAATGTAATGCTTCAAGCGGTTTTAACAAGAAAATAAATCTTTCTATAACAAAATATGCTATATAAAGTCCTTAAAATAAAAATTGTGCGCGCTGACCTGGTAGCCCGACCCCAACCAGGGGCGTTGCTCTTTGGACCCCACTAGGGGCTGCTGCCCCTAGGACCCCGCTGTCAGGGGCTGCCACCCCCGAACCCCCTCTGTCCCTCGAAGGGTCGGTTATGTGTTATGATGACTAGTACTTGGTATGTTGTGTACTTAATAAGTTACGTATTATATATTAAGTGGAAGATAATATTAATGAGAAGTGGACGAATGTTACCCCAACCCCGTTTGATAATGAAAAGTCTTGCAAGCACTATGATAGACTTCACTTATGTGAGTCTGACGTATAATGATGGATCCGTATTCATGAGCGGGTTATGTGCCTTGCAATGTGGATCAACTGTCGGGAGTTAGCTACAATGATGATGTGTATCGACGGATATCGACATTCGTTGTCGACCAACATAGAGCTCTTGCTTAGTGCAATCTTACTTATGATGAAGTGAAAGATAATGAAAGAATGAAAGATAATGAACATGCTTAATATGATGCAAGAAATGTTATGTAGTATGATGTATGCGTGGTCATTATATGGAGGATAAAGCTTATATTTTCTTATTTATCTAAAACTAGAACTCACTCAGCAAAGCTAACTTTTATGTATAATAGTAGGCAGGTAAATGCTGATGCCGAGGATGGCACCAGGGAGCTACTTGGAGAGCAATGAATGACATTCCTGTCTATGAAATTTTTATTGTAATTTAAGACCATGCATTATGTTTTTATTCTATTTAAAGAAAAATGTATGAGTACAATATGATTTCCAAGTTTTAAATGAATGTTTATTGAATTCCGCTGCAATGTTTTGTTTATAAAATGATCTTATGCTATGATTAATCAACTGTGAGGTTTTCCAGGAACGGGGCCTTACATGATCAATAAGGAGTCACGACTTGTGAAGTTGGTCAATCGATGAGTCGTAGGTTGTGAAGTCGATTTATGAGGAGTCGCAGCTTGTGAGGCCAATCACCAGATAATTGAGGGATGTGAAGTCAACTGATTGTAAGCGTCGAGCCTGGGAAGCGAAAACCAAAAGTTTTTTATTTCAAGTTAAATTGACTAAAATATCCATTTATAAAGGTTTCGTTTAATGGAATCCATGGACAATGGTAGCAAAGTGAATGAAAATTGTTAATTAATTAAAACTATTGAAGCTAAATAGTCATTTTAAACTTTTAGATGAAAATAATTAATTTAAGCACCAACTATGAAAATAGTAATTTTTCATCCAAAAATTTTTAAAAATAAAAAATAATTAAAAAAAACAAAAACAAAAAACCGACCTCTCTTCCTCACCCCCTAATCCCCCATCTATCGCAGACGGCCATATTGAAAATGCTTTGATAAATCCTCCGCCGTCCGCCACCGCCGATCTCCGCCGTAACCACCACCCGTAAGTGTAATCACAACTGCATCTTTATTTAATCTAATATTACTTAATTTCTTAGATCCAAATTACCACTTTCTTTTAAACTGCCCAACTTAACTATCTTCTATTTCAATTTCATCAATCTATGTATAATATATAATCAACACATATTAAAGATTTCTTTTTGTGCTGTCTCTGATGGTTGTATACAGGATATCCCACAAATTTCATGTTTGATAAAATAGCTCTCTACCTAACCTAACAAGATGATTTTTTTTGACTGATCTATATGTACACCATCAGAATTGGAAGAAAAAGATATTGATAATTAGGGGAAAGGGGTTTGGTGGGTGCTAATTTATGTTCTGAATCATATATATAACTATATATGGATGTTCAGGTAGAGGAAGGTTTACCAGGGGACTTGAGGATCAAAGTAATATCAATCCCTTGTGTGGCCTCATTTACGCCGAGAGAACGGATAGAAAATAACATGGCTATTGATTCAACTTCTTTATCTGAGCCTGCTCCTTCTTGGTTTACTCCCAAAAGGTACAATCTTGGTGTTTCTTTTCTTATTCTTCTTAGTTTTTTGACCAATTGAAGAGAAATTTGGTTAAGTAATATACTAATATGGGAATTTACATGTTTTGCTGTTTTTTCTTTAAGAAGTGAAGTTGAGTATTAAAATTTGGTTTTGGACTCTCTATGTTAGTTGTTTTGGGATAATTAGTGCCTTTAGTTTTGTGATGTAGGTTCTTTGGTTTTTGATCAATTGAGAAGAATTTTCAGTCTTTCTTTAAGACATGAAATTGAATAATAAAGTTTGGTTTTGGATTCTCTATGTTAGTTGTTTTGGGATGATTAGTGTTTTTAGTTTTGTGATGTAGTTTCTTTGGTTTACTCATGAAAGGTACAATCTTCATGTTTCTTTTCTCTTATTTCTTCTAGGGTTTTTGATAAATTTAGAAGAATTCATGCTAAGTAATACGGGAATTCACATGTTTTTCGGTCGTTCTTTAAGAAGTGAAATTGAGTATTAAAATTTGGTTTTGGATTTTCTATGTTAGTTGTTTTTGGATAAATAGTGTTTTTAGTTTAGTGATGTAGTTTCTTTGCTTTCTTTGAAAGTATTTGGTTATTGATTTTTACAATATTAACAATGAGATAAGATTCCTGGGTGGAAATATTTGATTGCATCATGGTAATGAAATTAAGTCTGAAACTCTATTAAGTTTAAACAGTTTCATTTTTTCTGCCAAGTTTCAGAAGGGGGTTGCTCGTTCTTGATAGTTTTACCATTTTTTTAAAATGATCTCATGGGGCTTATTGGTACCGTATGTACAGGTTGCTTGTAGTATTTTGTGTGATCAACATGGTGAATTATATTGATCGAGGGGCAATTGGAAGTAATGGTGTTAATGGGAGTCCCAGAAGCTGTACAGAGAGTGGTGTGTGCTCAGATGGGACTGGAATTCAGTAAGTTACTTTACATCTGTGATAAAACATCATTTCTTTATAACATTTTCTAATATGTCTTGTGTGCCTTTATTGTTTTGCAGGGGTGATTTTGACCTGGATAATTTTAGTGATGGTGTGATTTCTTCTGCTTTCATGGTTGGACTTCTTGTTGCATCTCCAATATTTGCATCCTTGGCCAAGAGGTAATTTGTCACTTCTAAATCATTAGCCACTCTTTTTGGCAGATGACTAATATCCATTTTTAGGTGTATGTTAATATGCATATCTTTTACTTTATTTATTGAAAGACATAGGTGTAATATTAATATAGGTTATGTGCAATAACTTTCATTGAGAAGTGCAAGTTTGTTTATTGGTCATTCATTTTGTAAAAAGTCAATGTATTTTGGTTGCATGATCTTATAGTAAATTTATTTTGAAATTTTATGATATGGATTACTGAAATTTGTGTAGTAAATTTGTTCTATCAAGTTTTTTTGACATGATGGATCAAAATACTTTTTCTCAGTCTTTTTTTCATTTATTCAACAAAAAAATAGGGCATGACACCCAATCAAGTCTATATATATCCAAAAACAACATAGAAATAAATAAATAGTTACTGGATCACTAACATGTTATATATCAAATTATGTTGATGGTTGACGATTGAAATTTATAGTAAACATAAAAAGCATAATATTTTTGTAGAAAGGCGGTTGATTATAGATAGGCAACTGATATTCATTCTGTAGCACACCATTACGTAATTGTGTTATATTATTTTATACAATATAGTACCATTATGAAACATTTTCTATCTTACATATCTTTTTGTATAATTTTATATTGTGCCATAACATTTTGTGTTGTTCCATACCCTTTTTGTACAACTTCTTTTCATATTGTGTCATATCATACCTTGTCTTATGATTTCGTACGATGGTTTGTACCATTTGATAAAGTAACTTATAATTTATATCATGCTACATCTCGGTATACAGAAGTCTAGAAGTTGATGTAAATTTTCAACTCCAAAAATTTGAAGAAGGAAAAGAAATGAAACAAATTGATTGGATTTTACAAAGGATCAGATGGATTGTTTGGGTAGTCATGGTGCCCTAGTTAGCCGATTAAGTCAACTGGAATCCGATTATAGGTCAAAACTTATTATCTGGATAATGGCTCAAAATTTACTATACTTGTTGTAACAAGTAGATATTAGCGATATGAAGTCATCATCCCCTTTGACCCATAACAGTACTACTTGTTTTGAAGTAATTAGCCATTCACCCATTAGAAGTGAAGCTTGACATTCTTAACTATGTATTCATTTATTTTTTGTGTATATGAGCAGCATCAATCCGTTTAGACTTATTGGAGTCGGATTGTCAGTATGGACTCTTGCTGCAGCTGGTTGCGGCTTTTCTGTTGACTTTTGGTCCATCACAATTTGCCGAATGTGAGTTGTCTGCTTCAAACATCTGAAATTATATTACTCTCTTTGTAGTACCTTTGGACTTATGGTATCATTTAAATATGGCTGCTTTTAGGTTAGTTGGTGTTGGTGAAGCTTCTTTCGTAAGTCTCGCAGCTCCATTTATTGATGACAATGCTCCGGTTGCTCAGGTTCTCTCCTCACTGACTAATTTTCATACATCAGAAGGCTGTTGATTCATTTCTGCTAATAATGGGTTGATTCAGGATATGTTTTATCTTTCGCGTGTAAAACATGTAAACTAAGAAAATAGACTAAAATGAAATGGGCCAAATTGGATTGAATCTATAAAACGTTATCCAAATGGTTTTTATGCATATTACCTCCATAAACATATCAATTAAAAAGTTAGAAGAACATAATTTATATAATCATATTTGACACACTAGTTACCTATAAAAGAATTTATGAATTCTAGAAAGAAGTGTTTTGGGTCAACCCAACCCGCCTGTACCAAAAGTTGTTTGAATGGAACCTGTTTGATACTTTACCCCACCCGTCTTTCTTGCCACCACCAACTGGCTTTAATATATGTTTTGTGCTTCCAAGACACATGCTGACAACTAACGATTGTTGATCAAGGTTTTGGTTTTTGAATTTCGTGTTTGTTTCAAAAACTGTAATCTGGACATAAATGGTGCTCGACAAAAACTTATGATTTTGGAAAATCCAAAATGTGGTTGAAATTATTCGAATAACATGTAAGCTTAATTTTGGTGTTTTCATGGTTCACTAAAACAACTCATGTTGACTATTTGCCTTCAATGAGGTTGAGGTTTTAAACCTAATAGAAAGTTTTTTTTTTTAACTTTTATTTCATTTTTGAAGATCAAAAAAGTTATTGACAAACGTGTTTTGAAACAAAAATTACCATGTTGTATAAAGTAATGCATAAAGGCAAACAAAACACAAAAAAAGTATTTGGATGTCCTTTATCTGATTGCAATAGATAAACTGATATCTATTTATTTGTACAGAGAACAGCATGGTTGGGAATATTCTACATGTGCATTCCAACTGGAGTTGCTGTTGGTTATGTTTATGGTGGAGTGGTATGTACTCGACCTTTCTTTCTTTTTGTAGCGACCCAAATGATCGTTTGATCAGAAAAGGTCACACTAATGGTTCTTTGTTTTGTAGGTTGGAGGTAGCATTGGTTGGCGCTATGCATTTTTTGGTGAGGCAATTCTCATGCTGCCCTTTGCTATATTGGGGTTTGTGATGAAACCATTACAAATGAAAGGTATTTATATTGTGTAAATGTAGTTATATATTTGAACATAAAATAATGTTTGATTACTCCATAGTTTAACAAGTTTTATGTTTATTTATATAGGTATGTCACATGACAAAATTCTCCTTGGATCTACAGATGAAGAGGTTATTGAGCATAGCTCTAAATATCATTCAAGGTGTTTCTCAAAGCAATAGTATATAAACCCTGATTCTATAAAATCAATGATATCCGGATTTGAGGAATAAACTGGTTAATATCATAACACCGGGAACTTATTTTGTTGCAGCTATAGTCCATTTACCTCCAATCAGTTATCCAGATTTTGGCAAGATATGAAGGCTCTTTTGTTTGAGAAGATATATGTGATAAATGTTCTAGGTAATTTGTCAATTTTCTCAACATCTTATCAACTTATTAAGTGCTAGTTGTCTGATTTTGCATTTTTGTTAGGGTATATTGCATATAATTTTGTCATTGGTGCATATTCATACTGGGGACCAAAGGCTGGTTATAGCATATATCAAATGGTAAGCCCTTTGACCTTTGTATTTCTGTTGATTTTTTTGTTACAAGTGATGTGTTTTATATAGAAACCAGAAACGTGATAAAACAAATGTAAAACTTTATCTGAAAGTTCCATTTCTACAGAACAATGCTGATATATTATTTGGAGGAATCACCATTGTTGGTGGAATTGTGGGGACATTAGGAGGAAGTATTATTCTGGATCGCATGAACTCTACAATCCCTAATGCTTTCAAGGTAGAGATGTTTTGTAAATTTTATGTTTGTAACTGCTTATTTTTTATTGAGAGTTGAGTGGTATATCTTTGTTTTATGTTCACTGAAACCATTTACTCTTTACAGCTTCTTTCCACTGCAACCTTTTTTGGAGCAGTATTTTGCTTTAGTGCCTTTTGTTTCAGCAACTTGTACATTTACTTGGTTCTCTTTCTTATTGGGGAGATACTCGTTTTCGCCACTCAGGTGACTTTCTTTTTAAAGATGTAACATGACAATTATGACATCTATTACAGTTTATGGATGGCAATCTTGATCCATATACCATTGAATAGGTCAATTCGGGTTACAGTTAGTCACTAAGTGGTCAAATGACTCAAATGAGTAAGAATTGTTAGAAAGAAATGGGTCAAACCTTTGCTAAAAGTTTTTTTTTAATGATAAGACCTATATCACTTCAAAAAGTTACATTTTTATTAAAGGGGCGATTGCATATTTCCCCCTCTTTAATTATATTTGATGTGCATCTTTTAGGAAATAATAGAACTAGTATTTTTACCAATGGTTTTGGGTCTGACCTGACCTGTTTCAGGATGTTCAAAATTACCTGTTTTGACCCGTGATTAAACGCGCTTAACCCTCCTTCATGCAATTCCTAGTTGTAACTTATAAGTTTAGTTTCTGACAAAAGTACATCACATACACTGCAGGGTCCTGTGAATTTTGTATGTCTTCATACTGTTAAACCAAGTTTGAGACCATTATCAATGGCTATGTCAACGGTTTCGATTCATGTTTTTGGTGATGTGCCATCATCTCCACTTGTTGGTCTTCTACAGGTTTGCCTTCACATTCTTTATTTTCCTCCATTTTGTGAACCACACGTCAAGTAGATGCCACCCATTATCCCATCTTTTATTCTTCACATGATAAAAAGATTCAAAAGACCCAAAATAAAATTTTTAAAAAAATCAAGACTTTGTTTCAGTAGCTTAATGGGTTTGAGTGTGTTCAAAATAAAATGATCAGATGAACATCGATGATTATGCTAGATTATTTTATTGTGTTCAACATGGATATTTGTTTTTCTAATAAGAAGCTGCAAATATGTCACACAGGACAAAGTTGACAATTGGAGGATATCTGCTTTGATCCTAACTTCAGTACTTTTTTTGGCAGCTGGAATATGGTTTATAGGTATGATGTGTTCAATCAAGTACATATTAATTCAAATGCTTTCTAAATCTTCATAACGTCTGTAGCTAATGTTATACGAATCTGTTCATTGTAATCTTTGCAAGTTATAGATGACACTATTGTTGTCAAAATGGGTATTTTAGACATTTCACTACTCGTCTTCTCATGTTTGTTTGCTACATTATTGTCTGCAGGTATCTTTCTTGACAGTGTGGACAGATACAGTGAAGATAGTGAGCATGAGGGGCCTGCTTTTAAGCAGTCGGATGTAACGCCTTTGCTTGAAAATACGCCTACAACTGCTTCACCATAAACATGAATAGATTGATCAGACTCTACACGAAGCAAATGTACAGAGTTTCATGTAGCTTGCAGGTTTGGCCTCTTTGTGCATCATGGGTTGGATGTATGCATATATTGGTGGTTTACTGTTTGGATAAAACATAACAAAAACAGTTGTATCAATCATGATGTATTAGGGATTACATGAAATGTTAATGTAAACATTGTAGTTTTATGTAAACAAGTCAAGTCATGTTGTATTTAAGTTTCTTTGTGATTTTTACCTTATCAAGATAATTTAGTGCAACTAGATTTACAAAATAACATCAAATCAAAAACAAGTCATCATATGATACAAGTTTAAAAAATATGAAGCATCTGCTTGTATAAACTTAACTTGGTTACTAAATATTATGAAATATGGTTCCGATTTGAAATTAAAGTTTTACACTTGGTCAGTTAAGAAGTAGCCATTGTTCTTAAAACCGGATAGTTGGATAAGAACTTCTTACATAGCATATTTGGCCGAGTCTAGTTAGTAGAACAGCTAAAAAATCTGATTTACTGATTCACTTACGGATTTCATATTTTATTTATTCTAAGATTATATTTTGTTAAATTTACATATTCATAATAAAAGATAAAGTTGTTTGTAATTTGATTTCTTTATGGTATTTACTTACGTTATTACCCCTAATAATCAAAGTCTATTCGTCCTTGTATTCTGCTTCACCTTTTCGTCTCGCCCTAACCTTTTTCCCATTAGGAGCTCATGGTTTTGCTTTTTGTTGTCTGCGTGGAAACTTTATCATAAACTGCTCTGAATCAAGCACGCTTAACTGTGAGTAGCCAACGCTCAAAATTTGAGCGTGATATTTGAGACAGTGCATCCCTTATGGTCCCGTGTCTCCCCTGTGTATATAACATCATGATATGAAATTCACCTAAGTTGTCACATATTGTGTTGGATTCCAGAAATGGTGTCACATATGGTTTCAATTAATGAAGGTTATACACTTTGTCGTGCCATCCTTCATCTTGATCTTGCTAGTCATGACCACCTATCACCTCATTAAAATCTTTATGCAAGAGCTTACACGTTCACCAACACCGCCGAACTGAGACATTGTAAAAAAATATTGCATGTGTTGCTATTGATTATCAAAAATTTTAACGCATTTTTAACAAAGCATTTTTTTAATCAAAAGTGAAGATACGTCAACTGTAACCAACACATACCATTTCATGAAAAGATGTATCGATTTAATTATTTATATAATATTGTTATTAGCATATGAAGTCGTTAATGTTGTTAAAACATGACAACAGTTTTTCTCCTCCATCTTCGCTTCGATCTATTTAAGGAATACGGTTCGCGCGCTTTTTCATGCGGCCCCACCGTTTGCAAATGCAGACAACCCACTAAGAGAATAAGTTTTTATTTATTATAAATAGAGTAAAATACCATTTGCGTCCTTAACGTTTGTTCATTTTAACCGTTTGCATCCCTATAGTTTCAAAATTGTCATCTGCTCCCTGACGTTTTGTGTTATCTTTATTTGAGTGTCTGTCGTTTCATTTTTATTTCAATTTGAGTAAAGATAATTAACACCATTTGTTTTGCTGTTAAAGTTATTGTGGAAAAGACTAAACTACCCCTGATTTAAATAAATAAATAAATAAAATTATGGGACCCATTCATCATCTTCTTCTTCAACACCAACACACCCATCAACACCACCACCGCGACCTCCAATCACCACCACAACTGCAACCCCCCATCACCACCATCACCTTCACAGCCCTCGTCACCACCACCACCCCAGTC
>BJCN01332461.1:0-11893 GCA_018326445.1 Flaveria brownii
CAATAAACCTACGACTAAATTTCCCCCTCTTCCTAAATCGGATAATCCCTTCCACGGCAGCACCTTGAGCATTACCCTGTCACCCATCATGAATTCTATTGGTCTCCTTCTTTTATCAGTGTACGATTTCTGTCTATCCTTTGCAGCTTTCATGAAAGCCTTGATTTTCTATAACTTCTCCATTGTTGCTTCTAAAAACTCTAAACTTCCCAACTCCTTTTATCCGACGTCACCCTAACAAACTGGAGTTCTGCATTGTTGTTGGTGTTTGTCACATGTTTATCAAAGTTAGTTTAACCATTTAAACATCAAAAACGCAGCGGATATAAGAGGTTAAAAGGTGTTTATTAATATGAAAATTTGAACCATATTAACCCAAAATAAAACCCCAAGAACAAGGATCAAATGTATGTGAAATAACATGCTATCAAAACGAGATGAATAACCATAGGGTGTTCTTGAAACTACCTTTCAAAAACAAGATGATGAAGTAGGGATGAGATGACGATGATGATGCTCTTGAATGTCCAGCCCCCAATAGAGAAAGCCTCAAGTTTGTATACCCACAAGTCTTAGCAAACACCTAACTTGTTAGGTAGTTCAACACCAAGACTCAACTCCTTCTTGTTAAACCCGAAAATCAGCCAAGTTGTTCTCCAAAATCAGCCAAGAAAATCGAATTTTCAGCTAAGAGACTAAGGAGGAGAGTGTTTTGCATGTATGAGAGAGAGTGTGTGATGTATTGGAAGTGTGCAAGGAGGAATAAGTCTTGTATTTAACCAATACTAAAAACCCTAGACCCCATGTAAGGGGGCGGCCAAATTGGCCTTTAACATGGGTTTCCCCCCATTTTTCATCTTTATAAAATTTGCACCGTTAATCATAAGATTTATAAAATGAAAACCCCTTTTAATTTTATAAAATTAACACACTATTATTTGTTATTATTTAACTTGCTTAAATAATGTAACAAATAATTTCTCATGAATAAATTATCCATATAATTTTTTTTATTTCAAGTGCAATGTTTTAGAAAACCAATTTTCTAAATTGGTACCAATATTTATTTGTTTGATCTCATCAACAAATGAATATTTATTGGTATGTGTTTAGCTTGTTATTGGGTATGACCTGACTTGTATCATAACATATTAACCACATCGATCTTGTATGTGTCTTGGGCATACAAGATCCAACATACATCATCTTCCGTGCAACATTTCCTATGGAGGCATTTTGATACTATCATGATAGCTATTGTTGTATGAAAATTCTGCTAATGGTAGATGGTTATCCTAATTACCAACAATGTCAATAACACATCGTAGCATGTCTTGCAGTGTCTGTATTGTTCTCTCAGACTGACCATCCGTAAACGGATGGTAAGCGGTACTGACATGCAACCTTGTCCCAATATCTTCGTTAAACCTCCTGCAGTTTAGAGGTAAACCGCGTGTCTCTATCTGACACAATCAATACAGACATACCATGTCGTGCAACTATCTCTCTAATGAACAACATTGCAAGCTTCTCTGAACTGATTGCTTCCTTGATGGGTAAGAAATGAGGACTCTTAGTCAACCTGTCTGTTATTACCCAAATTGCCTCATTACCCTTGGTTGTACGTGGTAACTTAGTAATAAAATCCATGGTATTATGTTCCCACTTCCATTCTGGCACTTCCAACGGTTGAACATACCCATAAGGTCTTTAGTGATTAGCCTTCACTTGTAGGCATGTTAGGCATTTATTTACATGTGCAGCCACATCTCTCTTCATCCTAGGTGACCAATAATCTTTTTTCAAATCATGGTACATATTATTTGCTCCTGGGTGTATTGAGTAGCGAGTCTTGTGTGCTTCATCAAAAATTTTCTCTCGTAAATCTCCATACCTCAGAATCCATATCCTACAATAAATGGCCTTCACACCCAATGTGTTATCAACTAGATCATCGGCCCTTCCCACCATCCTCTCCTTCTTAATTCGGTGTTCTTTCAAGGCTTCCACCTGAGCTTCGCTTATCAACCTCATAACATTTGGGGTCACTACTAGTTGGCACGCTTTCACTCGAATTGGTTCATATTCTTCCTTTCGGCTCAGGGCATCGGTGCCATATTTGCCTTACCCCGGTGGATTTCACAATCGTAATCCTTTATCAGCTCCAACCACCTCCTCTGTCTCATATTTAGATATTTCTGCTCAAAGAAATATTTCAGACTTTTGTGATCGGTGAATATAGTACACTTAGTTCCATACAAATAATTTCTCCATATCTTTTACGCGAACATCACTGCTGTAAGTTCCAAATCATGAACAGGGTAATTGACCTTCGTGTCCTTTAGCTGTCCGGATGCGTAAGCAATAGCATTTCCTCTTTGCCTAAACACACAACCTAACCCATAGTAAGAGGCATCATAGTATACCGTTAGGTCTTCATCTCCTTCTGGTAAGGTTAGTACTGGCGCTTTGGTTAATCTATCCTTCAATTCTAGTAATGCATCCTCCTTGTCCTTTCCCCAGTCAAACACCACGTTCTTTCTTGTTAACCTTGTTAATGGGGAGGCTATCTTTGAGAAATCCTTTATGAACCTCCTATAATAACCAGCCAATCCTAAGAAACTATAGATTTCGGATGGCGTCTTTGGAGATTTCCATTGTGTAACTGCTTGAACTTTTGCTAGATCAACCATAATCCCTTCCAAATTTATGTGCCCTAAGAACTGCACCTCACGTAGCCAAAATGCACATTTTTGAACTTTGCATACAGTTTCTCCTTTCATAATGTTTCTAACACCTCCCTGATATGACAAGCGTGATCTCCTTCGTGCTTTGAGTATATTAAGATCTTATCGATGAAGACTATTATAGATCTATCTAACATCGATTGATAAACGCTATTCACTAAGTCCATAAATGCCACAGTAGAATTGGTAAGCCTCAAAGACATAACCAGAAACTCATAGTGTCCATAGCAAATTTGAAAAACTATCTTTGGGATATCTTGTTCCTTTACTTTCAGCTGATGATACCCGGATCTGAGATCAATTCTGGAGACCAACTTGCATCTTGCAATTAGTCTAACAGATCGTCTATTCTGTGTAGGAGGTATCGATTCTTCACGGTCAGCATATTTAACTCCCTGTAATTTATACACATCCTCATCCTGCCTCTTACTTCCTTATAAACAAGACTTAAGTACCCCATGAAGAAATTCTGGGCCTAATGACTCCTTTATCAAGAAGTTCTTATAATTGCAACATGAGCTCCTTCATCTCGGACGGGGCTAGGCGGTAGGGTGCTTTGCCAATGGGTTAGACTCCTGACAGTAGATCAATCTGAAATTCTATCTCTCTATCCGGTGGTACTCCTAGAAGATCCTCCAGAAATACATCAGGAAAGTCACGCACCACTGCTACATCCGTCAACTCCTTCGCTTTATCTTTAGTATCTTTGACATACGCTCGATACGCCTCACACCCTCGTCTCATACATTTCTCCATATTTATCATGGAAATGATCCTTGGCACTTTGCAGACATTATCGCTATAGATCATAACTGGACTTCCATCGGGAGCCATTAATCAGATTATCTTTTTCTGTCGTATTATGTTAGCATCATGGGAAGCTAACCAATCCATTCCCAGTACGAAATGAAAACCGCCTAAGGTCATGGCAAACAATTGTGCGGGAAAGTAATGAACTCCTACTTTTATGTGGCAATCCTATAACACCCTGACTATTCTAATGGATTTACCATCACTTTAAAAGTGTCATCTATTTCCCTAGTTTGAATATCTAGGGTGGCACAAACATCATTGACGAGAAACGTACCTGACACAACGTCTAGGTCCTTCCTTGCCTCCTTCTTGTTCATGGTGAAAGCCCTTGCCATGGCCTTGGGCTTTCCATCTTCCCCCTTGTCATCATTCCCGCTTGTTCCCGATCTCCCCAGCTTAGCCTTCTTGCAATCCTTGCTGTTGTGCCCCGACTCATTACCGTTGAAGCACCTGTTTCATCCCGGGCACTCTCTGGCTATGAAACCAGCTTTCCCACACCAGTAGCATCCATAGCTACCCATTTGATATTCTCCCAGATTCCTCCTCGCACACTTTCCAAACTCCTTTATTTCATCAACCCCCTTCGCAATCAGCTGCTTTGTATCGACCCTTGCTTTCTTTTTCCCCGGTTGATAGCTACCACTTCCGTATTTCTTTCCATTGTTGTTCTAAACCTTTCTTGGTTTGCCCACTGCTACCGACCTTCGATGACCATACAACATTCCACTGAGATCCACTACGGACATGAAATGTAACACCCGGAAAGTTTGACAAAATAAAAGAAAGAAAAAGAAATAAGAAAAAGGAAAAGAAAAGTACTTTGTAAGAAAAGAAAAGGGGCCAAAGTGGAAGGGGGCTTAGTGAAAATTTGTACAAAGTCAAATATTATAATATACTATGGGTATGGCCGCCGAAATATATACAAATCCATCTGCTTTTTGTCGACAAAAGAGAAGAAGAAGAAGAAAACTAAGTTTCTTCGCTTTTAGAGAGAGAAAGAGGCCGTTCTTAAGGAAGGTACGCATTTTAGCATAATTGAATTGATTTTAGTGATACTTTCAACTAAGAAACCGAAAATACATGTTCTTATGTGTTTGTATGTGCTCGGGTATGTGTTTTTAACATGTATAGGCGTTACAAACTTTTGGATAGTTTAAGTTCAAAGAAGTTGAGCTTGAAAGCAAAAAGGTGAATTTCTAGACTCCGTATTTTACTTGTTTTTAAACATTTTGGGGATGAAAATGCATTTAAAACATTTTTAAAATTTTTGTATATTTGATCCTATCTATATAGGCTTGTATGCTGGTATGTGTTAAGTCTTAGAATGGTAGTAAGAAGCTTAGAACATGTTAAGATAAGATTTGGGACTGAAAAGTATGTTAGAAACATATAAGTAGGAGGTCATGCGCCAAAACAGGGCACATGCGCTTGATATTTTTGCCTTAGAATATTTCAAGTTTGGTCATGTGCCCAAATAAGGCTCATACACCAGAATATTTGACTTCAAAGTCTAAGTATGTGATGAAGCACCCAAATAGTGTCCATGCGCCCAAGAGGCTCATGCGCCTAAGTGTTGAAACGCCTGTGAGGCTCATGCGCCTGCATAGTGGAGAAACGCCCAAACAGTCCTCATGCGCCCAAATAGTGCTCATGCGCACAAAGACTTAGAAAAAATTTCTAAATTTTGGGAAAGATCAGAATTTTAGGGTTTGACTCTAGTTTGACTTATGGATTGTTTTGGCCTATTTTAAGCATGAATATGTGATGGTATATGGTTAGAATATGTAAGATCATAAAATGAATGTATGATATGTAGATGGGTATGATGTGTTATGTTTGATGGTTTTCAAAACTTATAAATATATTGTAATATACATTGAGTATTATTGTAAGTCCCCATTCCCGGTCAACTCACAGTTGGTCACTCATAATATTAAATATACATAATATAATACAATTCTTAAAACAATGCAGCGGAAGTCATTAACAAAAACCATTCATTTTATATATAATTACTGTTGTTATGCAAACAACATTGTTTAAACTACAACGGAACAATTTCATTTATTGCATTACAAAACAACAATAATAACATGTGTGAATGGATGCCAATCTTGCCCTGCCGAGTAGCCTCCCCACATGCCACCCTCAGCAACCATTACCTGCCAACTGAAAATGCATAAAAATCAGTGTTGCTGAGTGAGTTCTAGTTTTAGTATATAAAAATACCTTACACATTTTATACATAAAATAATCTTTTCATACAAAAGACTTTCTTTACTTTCACACATGTTCATTCGTTATCGCACATATTCGTTCGTTTCATACTTTATCATTTCATTCGTTACCGCTCATTTCATACTTTATCCTTATCTTTCGTTATTGTTCGTTTCGTACTTTATCATTCTTACTTCATTACTTTGCTCATTTCATACTTATTCTAGATCATGTCAGGGTTTTCCCCCATCATGGTCCGAAACCACCATTCCGAGCACAAGGCTGCATTTCTAATTGGCACTAAGCCCGTGGCCTCGAAGCCACCATTCTAGGCACAAAGCCCCGTTTCTAACTGGCACAAAGCCCTATCATATCTTGGCACAAAACTCGGGGTCGAATGACAAGGATCCCATTTCGTACTATTGGTTAAGTCACCAAGACTGATCCCCTTGTTTGTTAACCCTCACGGGTTAAAATCGCATGTCATAAAACACACGGTTGAGCTAACAACTCACAAAGAGTTGCGATTCTCCTTTAAATCTGCTTGCAAGCCTTTTCTTTCTTTTATTATGTTTCACTTTTCATCTTTGTTATCTTTCACTTCATTACCTTATACTTTATGTTCATTCACACATTCATCATACTATGTAAAGTAATAACATAATACCTAATGTATATTATATTATAATATAAATACGTCTTGAAAACCAATAAAAGATAACATCTCATACACATATGCATATCATACATTCATCATAACATCATGCATATACTATTCATAAACCCTCACTTATTCATGCTTACAATAGTCCAAAACAGTCAAGAAGTCAAACTAGGGTCAAACCCCCTCAAAATTTTAGAAAAATTTCTAAGTGTCGGGCGCATGGGAACTAATTGGGCGCATGGGAACTAATTGGGCGCATCAGCCCTGTTTGGGCATTTCTCCACTATGCAGGCGCATGAGCCTATACTTCACCATTTCTTACTTGGGCGGATGGGCACTATTTAGGTGCATCACCCTATACTTAGGCATTTCAGCCAAATACTTAGGTGCATGATGCACTATTTAGGCGCATCGTCCTTCACTTAGACTTTTAAGCTTATTTTTTAGGCGCATGAGCCCTATTTGGGCGCATGACCATACTTAAAATCTTTCTAAGCCAAAAATCTAGGCACATGGGCCCTGTTTAGGCGCATGAACACTAATATATATGTTGGTAACATATTTTTTTAGTCCAAATCTCTTTTTAAACATTTTCTAAGCCTCATACTACCATTTTAAGCCATAACTTAGTATGCACAATCACAAAACACAAACATACCCACATTATCACATACGGTCACACATACACAAGTTTTAAAAACGGTTTACATGCATTTCAGCCCCAAAAATCATTAAGAACATGTAAAATGCAGGGTCTAGAACTCACCTTAACTACTTTCAAGCTTAAACTCTTCCACTTGAACTTTGCAGATGTTTCTAACACCTGAAAACTTCCAAAAACACAAACCCAAACACATGCATACACATGAGAACATTTATAAACCGACTACATGGCCAAAAACCCATAAAAACTAACCCAATTGCACTAAATTTACTCACCTTAGATGAATTCAGCTGTTTCTCTCCCTACAACCAAAGCTTTGCTGTTTTCTCTCTCTAAAATATCGAGCAGTGGTGTAGCAGGGTAGTGTGGGCGGACATACCACCTTTTAAAACTTAGCCCCCTTCACTTTGGCTTCCTTTCTTTTCTTATAAAATACTTTTCTTTTCTTTTCTCATTTCTTTTCCTTTATTTTATTTAACAAAATTTTCCAGGTGTTACAAGTCCACCCCCCTTAAAGAGGTTTCGTCCCCAAAACTCATCATTCCTTAAATAACTGTGGGTAATGCTGTCTCATCTCTTCCTCTGTCTCCCACGTAGACGCCTAACCCTTCCTATGCTTCCATTGCACTAGCACCAGTGGAACCACTTTATTCCTCAATCTCTTCTCCTTCTGATCAATGATTGTCATTGCCTGCTCTACATAATTGTGCCGTTCATCCCCTTCAATATCATCCAATGGTACAATCATATCTTCATCGGCTAAGCGCTTTCTCAAATGAGATACGTGGAATGTGAGATGAATTCCGCTTAACTCATCGAGCAATTCTAATCGATAGGCCAGCTCTCCTACTCGTGTGATGATTTGTAAAGGCCCTATGTACCTCAGGCTTAGCTTGCCCCTCTTCTGGAACTGAATGACTCCCTTCCAAGGTGAGACCTTCAACATAACTCTATCGCGCACGTTGAACTCCATCGTTCTTCGCCTTTTGTCGGCATACAACTTCTGTCTATCCTTCGCCACCTTCATAAAGGCTTTGATCCTTTCTAACTTCTCAGTGATAGCCTCGA
Organism: Flaveria brownii; assembly: GCA_018326445.1. Classification (NCBI taxonomy): domain Eukaryota; kingdom Viridiplantae; phylum Streptophyta; class Magnoliopsida; order Asterales; family Asteraceae; genus Flaveria; species Flaveria brownii. Next base: position 8,174 of record BJCN01332461.1, read on the forward strand.
TCACCTCAAGGCTTCCCAACTCTTCTGTCCAAAGTCACCCCAACATACGGGTGTCCTACACCTTCTACTGTATAGCATCCTATAAGGTTGCATGCCAATGCTAGCATGATAACTGTTAAATGACAATTATGCTAACGGTAAGTGATAGTCCCAACTCCCTCCAAAATCAATCACGCATGCTCGAAGCATATCCTCGAGCATCTGAATCATTCTCTCAGACTGACCATCCGTCTAAAGATGATAAGTCATGCTAATATGCAGCCTCATCCCCATCGCATCATGGAATCTTTTCCAAAACTTCGATGTGAATCGGGTATCACGACCCGACACGATAGACACCGATGCACCGTGACGAGCTACAATCTTCTTGATGAACAGGTCTGCCAATCTTTCTGATAAATATGTCTCGCAGATTAGTAGGAAGTGAGCACTCTTCGTCAATCGATCAACAATCACCCATATGGTATCACACCCCCTCGCCGTACGAGGTAGCTCAGTAATAAAATCCATGTTGATGTGCTCCTACTTCCACTTGGGTATATCCAACGGTTGGATCTTCCCGTATGGCTTCTAATGTTCTGCCTTCACTTGCCAAATGTAAGGCATTTGCTCACGTACTGTACTACATCGTGCTTCATTCCTGGCCACCAATAATCTTTCTTCATATCCTGATACATCTTCATGGCACCGGGATGAATCGAGCTCCGAGTTTTATGAGCTTCATCCATAATTTGCTCCCCGTAGATCTCCGTAACAAGGGATCCATATCCGTCCATTTCAGGCAAGAGTGTTTTCACCCAATTCTGTAACTAGATCTCTCATTTGTTCAGAATTTAGGTGGTCCTCTTTCAATGCCTCCTGTTGAAATTATTTCACTAGAGCATCACATCAGCGATCATAACTAACTGATATGCCTTCACCTGAATCGGCTCGGGTTTCTCCTTTCGGCCAAAGGTATCGGTCACGACGTTGGCCTTACCCGGATGGTAATGGATCTCACAATCATAATCCTTGATGAGCTCTAACCATCTGCTCTGAGATCCTTTTGTTCGAAGAAGTACATCAAGCTCTTATGGTCGGTGGAGATGGTGCACTTCGTCCCGTATAAGTAGTGCCTCCAAATCTTCAACGCGAAGACCACAACTGCTAACTCCAAATCATGGGTAGGGTAATTCGCTTCGTGCGTTTTCAACTGTTGGGATGTAATGATCATTGGAAAAAGGAAACATTGTTCAGTGGTAGTGGATGATTTCACTAGATTCACATGGGTCTTTTTCTTGAAACAAAAGAGTGAAACATCTGAAACATTAATGGAATTTCTCATCAAGATTGAAAATCAACTTGATTTAAAAGTTAAAGTTTTCAGGAGTGACAATGGGACTGAATTTGTTGATGCTGACTTAGATTGTTTTTGCAGGAATAAAGGCATTGCAAGGCAGTTCAGTGCACCAAGAACTCCACAACAAAATGGAGTTGCTGAAAGAAGGAACAAAACTCTCATTGAAGTAGCAAGAACAATGCTGGCTGACTCTCAACTGCCTATCACATTTTAGGCTGAAGCTGTGAACACAACATGCAATGTTCAAAACTGGACCTTAATAGTCAAAGAACATAACAAATGTTCAAAACTAGGCTCTGATACCACCTGTGAATCCAAGGATCACAATCAGGAATTATCAGTATTAGAATAGAATCAAGTTAATGATTACGGAATCATCATTAATTGTTGCTTAATTGTTTTAATATAAAATTTAATATCAAAATTAATGCTTGTTATGACGAACACAATTATGTCTATGAAATAAATAAGCAAACAAGAATTGATTTAAATGTATCTCATTAAAACTGACTAATGATTACAAAAGAATAAGTTATGAATGCTATGAACAAAAACTGCTTCAATCGTATTGTTGTTGATGTATTGATATGACGTCGACTTGGGTTTGATTGTGTGATGTGATGTATTTTTACCATATTAATGCTCTTGTGTACCTCCTTAGATTTGAAACCTAGGACTCATATTTGTAGACAATTATGAGTTTCTTAAGGAAACACCAGATCTATTGGGATTCATAATTGACTTGTTGACTTGTTGACTTGTTGACATGTAACACTTGTAAGATGCGTCCCCATGTATTTGCTCTTCCGTAGGAACTTTGTCTTCCGCAGGAACTTGTTCTTTCATAGGAACTTGTTCTTCCGTAGGAGTCTTGACTTCATCTTGTGCTGATCATCAGTGAATACTGATATTCATCCGTAGACATTCTATGGAGGCCTTATCTTGTAAGAAACATATATACGGAATGACAAAGATGTTCATCCGTAGATGTTTCTTACACTTAGCCGATTACAAAAATTCACCAAGTATATTTCTTTTACCTGACATCATACACATCAAGCAACAAATATATGGGTTAACCTATATACTCAATGCATATAAAAAGATAGTGAGTTACAATCATTTATTACATAAATTGATTAAAGTTCTAAGCCTATACAAAATGATCTAGACCTATTGTTCCTAGATCTAATAATACTCACCCTTAGGCTTAGATACTTGTAATTAGTTGTTCAAAATTGAAAGCGCCTTCACTCAGGCAATCATCTTGTTGTAGAAGTATGACACACAGTCTTCTGATCATCATACTTATAATTGATCTTCATCTTGCTATGCTTCTTTAGAGTTTTAAAACTCAGTCCCAACACATCTGCTTCAGTAGTAAGAGTGCACAACACATTGTTGTTGTGCACTACTTCCAACTCATCTTGCTCTGAGATCCTTAGTTATAAGACTTCTTCAAAATGAGCTCCTTTCAGTAGTCTAGCATTATGCCTTCTCCTCTTATAAGCATTGGCGTGTAGTTTGTCAACCAATTGGATTACATGAACACGTAGGAACAAATCATTCTGTGTTCTTTCATCAGTCAACTTTGGAAGAATTTTTCATGTAAGTACGAAGTGTAGCTAGGATGGAGTAACTTGATTTCCACAGGATCAAAGATCCTGATCCGATTGGCTTTTCTCAGCAGCACAAGTTCCTTTGTCTTGTCAACATATCCCTATTCTGTTATTAGATGTGTGTATTGATTTCCTTCAATTGACTTGATTGCTGTTGTTTTCCTTGTTGGACTTAACAAAGTGGATTAAGAATTAATGCAAGAAAGTATGATGCTTGTCATTACCAAAACAATCAACCAAATGTGTTTCATCATTAAATTCATACATTAGAAACACATTAACATCATTAACATTCATCATAATCACTAACAACTATGAAAATTTTCTTTTTCAGATTTGTAGATAAAGAAATTTTTGCTAAGTCATTCACAACGGATGAGTAATCTCCACAGCGGATGAAGTGTTCCATCACAGCGGATGAACAACTTTGCAGCAGATGAACAAAGTCACCACAGTGGATGAACAACTTTGTAGCGGATGAACAAAGTCATCATAGCGGATGAACAACTTACACTGCGGATGAACAAAGTCACCACAGCGGATGAACAAAGTGTTCACATCGGATGACTAATTACACAGTGGATGAAGACTGTTCTCACAGTTGATGAAGAAACTTCTCCACAGCGGATGACTTATTCCCACAGCGGATGACTTAGACACTTAGGATTATGTTTATGTAATTTTCATTTACATAAGGGTAGATTAGTAATTTTACATAGCTTTTGTGTATAGGCTATAAATAGCACTCTACCCTAATCCTTT
>BJCN01332463.1:0-10100 GCA_018326445.1 Flaveria brownii
AACGTAAGAGAAAACTAAACAAGTATGATGACCTCACAACTAGTCTATAAAGATGAAAAATGAACGCTCTAAGAATAGTTAACGAGATTTCATGTTAGATGACAGACCTTGAAGTGACGGATGTCACAACAACCTATTGAAGACTAAATATCAGTCTCAAATACACATACACAATAAGAGTTTTTGAAGGAAAGTTTGATGGTAACTGAATTTCAGTCCCAAATAAGATATCTAAATGGTGTTATTATTTGAGTAACTGATAATCAATCTCTAATAAATAAGGCATATATTAAAGACTAAATTAGGGACTAAAATTTAGTTTCTAATGATTTTGCACTAGAAAATGATTAATAATTGATTTACAATCTCTAATTAATTTATGTGGATTACGTTATTGTAAGAAATGTATTGAACTCTGGAAATCAGTTTTAAACAGACTATAATCGTAGTTATTTGGAACTGATATCTAGTCTGTAAAGAAGATTGTAGATGTAATAATTGGGGATTGATATTTAGACTTTAAAAAAGAAAATAAACTTACTTTTGAGAATATATTAGAGACTACAAATTAGTTATTAAATATTCATATTGTATGTTGAATCATGGAGTGACTTTCGGTGCGAAATGACTTTCTCATAGGAATAATGATTAATGATTGATTTATAGTATCTAATAATACGACACAACTTATATAATTTTAGTGAGCTATCGAAGATTAGAATTCTGTCTTAAAAATGTTATGAGTGTCTTTATTTAAAAAAATATTTAGTCTCTAAAGAGTTATGTAAATGTAATAAATAAGAACTAATATTCTAATTCCAACAAAGAAAACACATTTAAATATTTCTAAAAATCATAGTATAGATTACAAATTAGTTACTAAAATTCCTAAAGCAAGTCGAATCAAAGGCTGTTTTCAATTTGGAAATACTTTTGTGTAAAAAACTAATTAATTATCGAATCATATTCTCTAATAATATGACCCAAATTATACAATTATAAAAAGGGTATTGAAAACAGAAAATCAGTCTCTAAAGTTAAAGTATTTGAAGACAAAAAAAGATGATAAACTAATGGGAGACTATTTATGAAACTTGTACGCTGCAATTAATTACTAAACAAAGAAATATAATATACACCTTTCAAATCAATAGTTTTGTTCAAATAGTATATGCGTCAATATAAGTTTAGCATAATCCATAATAGTCTAAGTCAATCCATCAAAATAATACAATAATAAGTTCCAAAGTTCAACAAATCCAAAAAACAAACACTCATTATCATCCAAACCAATTTGCAACAGCATCACACCAGCATTCTTTTTATGCCCAAGTACCACAAGCCTCTATAATAAGATCTTTTAAAATTCTGCATTATGACAAATCTGAAAACATATTATAACCGGATTAGCTAAATCATTAAATACAATGGTCAAAATTTAGAAACTTTCACAAAAAAATATAGTTTTTAACTATCGTGCATAACAGGTCATGTTCATGTCAACTTTTAAATTACTTACGAGCATACTTGTAAAAAAACATATTGGCTCGGGCAAGGTGCCGCATTTGGACAGGTTCGGGTAGGACGTGTCGTTAGAAAAACATATTAGGATTGGTTTAGGTCGGGTCGGGTTGATTATATATATATATGCATAAAATAAGTTAAACAATCAACAAGCACACTAAATATCCTCAAAGTAGAAAAATACCTCGTATTCCAAGCCATTGAAGTAAATCCAAACCATAATCGAGTGTTATATGGGTCAAATTAGATAAAAGCTTATTAAATACAACATATTTTCACATTTACCTGCCACCATTTTATCAACAATTGAATGTTTGAATTATATCAAATAATTATATTTATACATGTATGTTAGAAACAGTGTTTGAGAAATTAATATAATTAAAACTTTTACAGAATTTAAAGAGTTGAACCTTACAAATCATCATCATCTGAGTCAATATCTTCATTATCATTTTTTGATTTATCAGTGTCTGAATCATCTAGGTTTATCTCTGAACCATAATCATCTAGGTTTATCTCTAAACCATAATCTTTCATACTGTGATCAGAATCATCTATCTCATCATCAATAAAATTATCTATAATGCCATCAAAACCCTGAACATCAACATTTTTCAACAATATTTTCGGTAATATCTTTACGAAGAAGGTTGAAATCTTCTAACAAATCTTCTGAAGTTTTGTCTTCCGGAATATCCCATAGGTGTCTATGAGTTATTCTTTCAATGATTTTCCAATCTGAATTTGACTTAAGGGGGTCATTTATATAAAATACTTGTTTAGCCTGTTTTGCAAAAATAAAAGGATCTTCCTTGTAAGCACTTCGGGAAGTGTCTATGCTTATGAAATGAGGTTCAAATATGATATGTTTTCTATAACGAGCAGTGTCAAACCATGTGCATTTAAATAAAATAACACGATAACCTCGTATGAATGACAATTCAATCACTTCGTCTAAATATCCATAATAATCATCTTCAATATCATTATGAACGTCGGGGACCGTTACTCCACAATTTTATGTTTGCCTGCAATCATCTCTTGACTTAACTATAAATTTAACCCCATTCACTATGTATCCCTTGTGATACGAAACTCGATTATCAGGAAGGGAAGACAATACATATAACTCCTTGTTAATTTGAGATGGATTTAATGTATACTTTTCTCAAATCTCTTCTCAATTTTAAACATAGTAATCATGTTAGTGGAGAGAAATGCAGTTTTATAAATTAAAGCAAGTAAATAAGATGTGATTATTACCCGTTTTGCAAACCAATCTGGGAATGTAGACTGTTGTATCTCGAAAAAGTCTGATGTTCCAGGATGTTGACTTTGTAAAAATCGTAAGTGTTCTCTGCAACATTTAGATAAACTATAAATTTATTAAGATTTGACATTTAATATTATTCGTAAACAAAGATATTAAAAGACTTACTCTATATACGGTTGAATCTCTTGACAATTATTAAATATAAACCATGTCACTTTCTTCATAAGATTACTAGGAAGGATACGAACGTCTTTCCTCCCAATACCTCGACCACTCAATCTGAAAATATCTAACGCGTAGTTTTGAGCGTCAATAGAAATTTTATCATCGTTTCTGTCGCGTTTGTCCAACTTTGATTCAACACCTCGTAAATAATGTGAACAAAATGTTATAGCTTCTTCAACAATATAACCTTCTGCTATCGACCCTTCAGGTTTAGCTTTATTTCTAACGTATTTCTTTAAATGGCCAAGGTATCTTTTAATCGGATACATCCACCTTGATTGTACGGGTCCTCCTAATATTGCCTCTTCAGGAAGATGAACACACAAGTGCACCATAATTGTAAAAAATGATGGAGGAAATATCCGTTCAAGCTTGCACAAAATCTTAACTCTCTTATTGTAATGCTTTCAACTCCCTCACGTGTAACGTGACCTCGGTAAGTTTCTTGAAAATTTGAGACAACTCGATTAATGCATCACGAATTTGTTTAGTAAAAAATGGTCGAATTGCAAGAGGAATTATGCGTTGTATTAAAACATGACAATCATGTGATTTAAGCCCATATACCTTTCCTTGCTCAGCAATCACATTTTTAGCTAAATTTCCAGCATACCCATCTGGAAAACGCACAGACTTGAGTAGATTACAAAATTGTTTTCTCTCATTTTGGGTTAAGCCCTACATAGCGTGTGGTTTAACCCAATGGTCATTCTTCCGCACCAAGTGAAGTTCCTTTCGTATGTTCATATCTTCCAAATCTAGTCGAGCTTTGTCAGTGTCTTTCGTCTTTCCTTCTATGTTTAACAAGGTTCCTAACACGTTCTCACACACATTCTTTTCAACATGCATCACATCTATGTTATGACGAATTAACAACTTAGGCCAGTTCGGGAGTTCGAAGAAGATGCTTTTCTTTGACCAGTTTAAATCATGTGAGTCGCGTTTTCTTTTTTTCCCGCCATGAGACTGATGTTTTCCATGATGATGTATAGTGAGATGTTCTAACTGACGTAAGCAATCATCTCCGTTAACAGGTTTAGGTGCAAGCCTAGTTGCTCTTTGTCCATTAAAATCTCGTGATTTCCTCCAAGGGTGATCGAGTGGGAGAAATCGCCTATGACCTACATATGCTATTCTATCTCGTATACGTATACTGCTAGCATCTTCATTGCACATCGGACAAACCTTGTATCCACTCGTGCTCCATCCAGACAGATAACCATACGCAGGAAAATCATTAATTGTCCATAGAAGTGCGGCACGCATGTTGAAGATTTGTTTTGATTCGCAATCATATGTTTCAACACATTTATCCCATAAAACTTTCAACTCATCTATGAGTGGACGCAAAAATACATCAATATCCTTTCCCGATGAATCTCTTCCAGGAATCAGCAATGTCAACATAAATGAAGCATCAACCATAGATTTCCAAGGAGGCATATTATATGGTACGAGCACAACAGGCCACATACTGTAAGAGAGACTCATGGCCCCGAAAGGATTAAAACCATCACTTGCAAGCCCTAGGCGAACATTTCTAGGATCATTTGCAAAATCAGGAAACATTGTATCAAAGTGTTTCCAAGCCTTTCCGTCTGCTGGATGCCTTAGACCCCCTCTTCTTTGGCTCTTTGTCGATCGTGCCACAACATTTCCTTAGATGTATGTCTTGAAGCGTATAAACGCTTAAGTCTACTAGTGATGGGAAAGTAACGCAAGACTTTTACAGGTTTCTTTTTCCCTTTATTGTTTTCTTCATAACGACTAGTGTTACATACCGAACAATTTTGTAATCCTGCATTTTCTTTCCAAAATAATGCACAATCATATTTACAAGCATGGATAGATTCATATCCTAGTCCAAGAGTACATAAATATTTTTTTGCCTCATAATGGTTCTTTGGTAAGTTTGCATCCTTGAAAGCCCGACTAAATAAATTTAGAATCATATCCATTGACACATTTGTCATTTTACATGTCACCTTTACATTCATTAACTCTAGTAAAAATCCTAGTACAGAAAACTCATCACACCCCGGGTATAAAGGCTTTTCCATATCAACAAATAACTTTTCCACATTTGGGTTACTACGTTTATCAGCATCATCATTAGAGCTTCCAGTTTCGGCTTCACTGCCCATAGGAAAAGCATCATTAAGTAACTCATCAACACCGTCATTTGATTCGTTTTCACTTCCTCCACAGTCACTATTTGTTTCGTATGTTTCATAACCCGGTAAATGTTCACCATGATATACCCATACGTTGTATGTCGGTTCAAAACCATTATTTATGATATGAGTAGCAACAACACTAGGAATATGTCTTCTTGCATTGCCACAATTTCTACAAGGACAATGTATTCGATCTTCACTATCAATGTAAGTTTCACCCCTTTTAGCAAAATCAAACGCTCCTTTAATGAACGTTGGATCTACCTTATTAGTAATTTTAGTCGAGCTCTTATCTAAAGTCATTGTGAAATCCTAAAATGGTTGTATAGTGATGAGATAATTGCTTGGAACAATATTACATACTTCCAGAAATTAAAATCATGTTATCTCTTTATCTAAATTGTGTGTTCTTTTGGATGATTCTAATGCAATAATTGTGGCCATGTTTCAATTTGAAGTAGCTTTGCGGTTTAAAAAAATCATAAAATATTATGATTGTACCACTTACAAAAACTGATACATTGTATACATATAGGATGGCAATTGAAGTTTAGTGTATAGTTCTTTAAAGGTTTTCTATTCAACTTCTGTTTATTTAGTTTTTTAGCCTTTTTTATGTTTTGATATTTATTTAATACTAATCAATTAAGTTAGACAACACAATCCTAACAGTTAAGTTGAATAGAATATAAGTCTTATCAGGCTCTAGATAGGACGTTAGAAACTAAGTACCCAACGCTTGAATATAAGTCTTTTCCTCAAGTGACATGACAAATTTTTACACAAACCTACAATGTAATGAGTAATGACAAGACTGTACTACGATACTTAATAGAAGTATGTTGATGACACTTAATTACCATATATGTGTATATATATAGACACACACACACAATTAAAAGCTTTAATTAAATAGGTTATATAGGCGTACCTGTGATCTCTAAGTTTTGGATGTGTGGTGGCCAAAGAACCCGTAAATCCCACACCTACTACTGGAGAACCTATAGAAGAAAAAGAAATTATATATATCTTAGAGGCCCCATTTTGTTCTTAACTTAAGATCTATCAAAAGCGAAAAGCACACAAACAAGAATATAAACAAGGATGCACAAAATTCAATAGATTATCCTTTAAGTCTTAAAAACAACAAAAAGATTATGCGTAGCATAGAGCTAATTCGACATTGTTTCCATTTCTACTTCTTTGTAAAACGTAAATTCAAAGTTCTATTCTATTACATCAACTATTCTTCATGATATGACTACAACAAAGCTCCAATAGTCCAATTCATACTTGAAAAATTCTAGCATCAAACTGACAAACTTATTCCACTTCATTCCTGCCACTTTATACAACTAACTACAGAACAATAGTCAACGACAACTAAAACATCCAAAATCATCAATCATCCACATAAAAAACACACAACGCTACAAATCAAACCTGATAACTCCATAACCACACCTTCATTTTTCTAAGAGAATTATCTAAATCAACAGGTGATTAACATCTTATGGTCATTTGGACCTTAAATTCAACCTCAAAAGAAACTAAATATAAACAGGTAATATATAATTTATCAATAGCAATAACTTGAAGCAGAGTCACAAATCAACATTATTTCATTACTCCTTCAATTGAATAATCAAACATTCTCCAAGACTTATGGTCAGTTATGTCTATGTATTGAACTTCTACTGTAAAAAAACTCCAACAACATACAACAAAATTAGTGTTGCCATGGATTTTATTACTAGCATTAAACTGCAACTAGTTAGATGAAGCCATAACTAATCAAAACATTTTGTTTAAAAATCAAAATCTAAAATTACCTTTAATGCTTCAGAATCAGAGTAGATCAACCCGATGGAGAGGGTTTCTGAGTGACTAAAATAGGATGGCGATGAAGAGGGTTTCAGCGAAATTGGATGAATAAAATAGGAAAATAGGTGAGGCCTTTGTTCTTGCGGAATTGGACGGCGACTTGCGAGATCCGAGAATCAAGTTCTTGCGGAATTGAACGGCGATTCTGATGACTAAAATAGGATGGCGATGAAGAGGGTGTTTGGTAAAAGAAAAGAAAGAACGACAGGGAGGGTTTTTATGTATACTGTTATAATTTTTTTATTACATACATTATATAAATATTATTTATTATATATGAAATTATGATAAAAAACAATTAAAATATATATATATATATATATATAATGTTATTTATAAAATATATAATTATAAATATATATATCAAAATTAAATATAATAATATTAAAAATAATTTTAAAATAAATAAACGAGTCAAGCTCGAGCTCAAGCTCTCCTAAGTTATCACGAGCTGAGCTCGAGCCCATACGAGCTCGGGCTCGACTCGGCTTGTTTGCACCCCTATACAAAAATTTAAAAATAAGGTATTTACTTTAACCTAATACAAAGATATTAAAATAGGCCTTGTAAAGGAATGTATTGGTAAACATATAAATTCAGTTATTTAAGTTGAGCCTTTAAACTTTTGAAGATAATGTAAATGGTTGAATTTTTATATATCACAAATGGAAATCCAAATAAACTAGAAAATATATATAAATTTAACTTTAAAATACGTTATTTGTAAGATGTTGAGCCTACTATAGCTTAAGCTCGAATTGTTTTGAATCACCTACAGTTCCATAAAAACTTCTGAATAACTTCATTCTATATGTTTGGTTTCATATTCAATAGCGTAATTATGTGTGTTGAGTTTATTTTCTTCAGTTGTATGCTAGTAATCTAAAATATTGAATTATATACAACTTCATTTTGTTCCTATTGTATCACCTAATCACCTATCACCTTCTCAAATGATAATTGACCATCAATGGGTCGAGGTGACTATGAATTATCTTAATTGACCATCAAATGGCTATTAGTGATCCTAATTAGGCGTCAAGCGACTATTAGTGATCCTAATTAGGCGTCAGGTGACAATAACCTTATGTTACCATTAATAACCTAAATTGACCATCAATAACCATGTTTGTCCATCAAATGGCCTTAATTAACAATAAACGACCCTTACCGGTTGTAAATGACTCAAATTGACCATAAACTATCGTAACTGACTCAATGACCTAAAATGACCATATTGGCCCATTAATAACCATAGTAACATATATACATAACAAATAGTAACATAAATATATATTGTAAATAACAAATAAATAGTAGAATTAATATATAGTATAAATTCATAATATCAATAGTCTAAGAAACCTGATAACATCATACTAAGTAACTTAAAAACTTAAAAAAAACTAATTACTATGTTTCAATAGTAAATAAATTACTAAACTGCAAATAATTACTATTGGTTCAAGTCTCACTATGAGCAAAAATGCTCAAAGTTGAGCTAGGGTTTTCACAGAAATGACATTCCTATTGAGAGGGTTGGGTTGTGGTCTCGACTGGAAATCGGATAGATGAGTCCAATTAAGATAACACCCATCATCTGAATAAATGTCGCACATTTGCCGTTAAAAAAATAAATTAATTAATCAATGGAAAAATCATAGATGCTCTTTGAAAAGGAAACAAAGTATAAAGAATAAAATAATAACTAATTAATCATATTGGATTTCAATGTAGTTGGTAATTTAGTTGAATTTTCAGAGACAACCCATGCAGATATCTTTCAATCCTTGAATTTTCAGAGACAACCCATGCAGATATCTTTCAATCCTTAGAGAATAAGGGTTGACCATGTTAGGGCATAGGGTGGCGAGCTCATGAAAACGAGTAGTATACGTCTCGATCTCAGAACCCGTCATCTTAAGATTCCAGAATTCCATCTCCAACTTTTGCACTTCATTGCGAGGACGGTATTCCTCTTTCATCAAGGTTTTAAAATCTTTCCATGTTGTCTGATTGGCAGTCTCTATACCGAGCATTTGTACTTGAGTATTCCACCAAGATAGGGCAGCTCCGCCCAGGGTGCCAGTAGCGTACTTGACCCGATTTGCCACAGGGCAGTTGCACAATTCAAATGCGGATTCGAGCTTCTCGAACCACTGCAAGAGTCCCACGGCTCCTTCCATTCCCGTGAATGGATTTGGTTTGCAGTCCATAAAATTCTTAAAAGTACATGCTGCTTGACCAATAGGAGCGGGCTGGGGGTTGGGGTTTTGGTTTGCTAGCGCATCAGCCACACGCTGATTTATGAGGGCTGCCAACTCCGCTGGAGTCATACTGATGGAACATCGACCGCGTCCACGCCCACGTCCAGACATTCTTAAATAACCCTATACGTAAGTAAATAAATATCCAACCAGATATCAGAAATTCAAGCTATCAGTCGCATGTAATTAACCCCTTTGTTTTGGGATGAGAAGGAAAAGAAATCCAGGAATTTAAAGTAACAGATAAACTAGAGGATCAGTTTGAATCTGAGGGATTAAGACACACGTCACCGTTTGAATTTCATCCGAATTCAAGGTAAGAGTAAGCATTCATACAAGTAGAATTGAAGGATAGTTTTCACATTAGTATCTATGTTCTATGAAAATCGAGAATTTCTTGTTTACGGTGTAGATACGATGACTTATACTGACTACAACGTTACCACCCGACCAAATTCACCGGACTTAGCATGCACGACAAATTACAATTACGTGTGCACCCGTAACGGTAGTTTGCTTTGCATGATCACTCCGGTTCCTCCTGTCAGGCTAACATATCTTGTCAGATACAGTGGTCATCAACGATAGGAGTACCTATTATATCAGGGTCTATCAATCAAGTATACGAAAGGATCAGTAGGGTTCAGGAATCGTTGACATACCAAGGTAATTTGACCCATTTGCCTTAGGGACTTGTGTAGTGACCATAGTTTATCACTCATCCCAGAAATCCCCAGGTAAGCATAA